>PVKM010004138.1:0-53594 GCA_004027735.1 Carollia perspicillata
TATGTATATGTATATGTATATGTATATGTATATGTATATGTATATGTATATGTATATGTATATATGTATGTATATATGTATTTATATTTATAAATATATAAACCATTTATATATATATAAACCATAATGAGATATCACCTCACACCAATAAATCAACAAAGATGTGTTGGTGGGAACATGGAGAAAAGGTGATCCTCGTGAACTATTGGTGGGAATGCAGATTAGTGCAGTTTCTGTGAAAAGCAGTATGGAATTTCCTCAAAAAATTAAAAGTGGAAATGCCTTTTGACCCAGAGATTTGACTTCTGAGAAGATATCTTAACAAAAAACAACAAAAAAAATGATAATAGTCCAAAAGAATACATGCACCACTATGTTCATTGCAATGTTATTTACAGTAGCCAAGATCTGGAGGCAGCCCAAGTGTCCATCAGTAGATGAATGGATAAAAAAAGCTGTGGTACATTTATGCAATGGAATACTACTCGGTAATAAAAAAGTAGAAAACTTTACCTTTTGAAACATCATGGATAGAACCTGAAAAACATTATACCAAGTGAAATAAGCCAATCAGAGAAAGACAAATATCATATGATTTTACTCATATGTGGAATCTAGTAAACAAAATACACTAACAAACAATATAAAAACAGACTCATAGATACAGAGAACACAGTGACAACTGTCAGAGGAGCAGGAGGTTGAGGGGCTCAGTGAAAAAGGTGAATGGATTAGGCAAAACAAACCCTCTCCAACACAGACAATAGTATGGCAATTACCAGAGGGAAAGGAGAGTAGAGGGAAGTGAAAGAGGGCAAAGGGGGTGATGGAAGAAGACTTGACTTTGGGCAGTAAGAACACAATAAAATATAGATGAGTATTATGAAAGAAATGGTCTCAAAAAAAGAATAAGTATGTCTAAAATCCCCCTTAAAATTTACCTATAGAAATTATATTTTTCTTGTTTCTGTATACAGCCTAAGATTGGTTGGCTTGTTAATGCCAGAGATGTAAGCTACCATGAAATCCATTCTTCCTTCTTTAATTTAGGCCTAATTTATTGCTTTTCTATTTCTAAGAATCATCACATTCTTAGACTCCATTGTTTGTTCCCTCTCTTCTGTCATCATGAAAAATAACAGTTAACTTTTTTGGAGTCATTTTTTCCTACAAATAAATGACAGTTTATGAGAATTACAGTATAGGAATCAAGATAAGGAATATAGAATTATAAGGCCAAGCTGAGATGCAGATGCTAAGATTGGTTGCCCAAGTTCACAAGCCATAATTTAAGTGTCAAGCACAGTGCATGATGGACTTTGTAGGTATCCCCAAATAGCTACATTTTTAAATTAATATAATAAATTAATGTTACAGAAGGCCACATCTGACTCAAAGTCTGAAAAAGAGTCAGATGAACTGATAGATACAAATAGATATGGAGAGAAAATTTATATTATGATTTTTAAAAAAACATTTTATTTCTTTATTTTTAGAGAGGGGAATGGAGGGGGAAAGAGGGAAAGAAACATCAATGTGTGGGTGTCACTCATATGCCCTCCACTGGGGACTTGGCCTGCAACCCAGACATGTGCTCTGACTGGGAATTAAACCAGTGACCCTTTGATTTGCAATCTGGCACTGAATCCACTAAGCCACACCAGCCAGAGCTTATTTATGATTTTAGAATACTCACAAATCTCTAAATAAATTAAACAATAATACATCATAATATTTAATTTAAAAATTACACTCTTGTGTTGGGTACTAGCAATGAGTTTACAATATCCAGTCACTAGAGAGTCTTCCTTTAAAAAGAAAATGAATGGGAAAGGGTGATTGGTGTTAATGTACTAAGTGAGCTCATTGTTATTATTTCAGGCTGGCTGGTTAGGAAGCTAAGAGATGAACATAGATAACATATATAAAGCAGAATATGATCAGGCACTATGAGAAAGGCTCCACAAAATGTTGTGAGAAGACAGGAAAGTGAGGCAGTATTATGATTAAGTATGTTGAAGAAATCTTCAAGGATGAGTTAACTATTTTGATGGGGATAACATATGATTATGTAGAAATAGGAGTTGTAGCATTTCAGAGGAAGATAACATTGTTTGCAAAGGTAACAAACTAAAAATGTGTATACCCCAAACTATTTAATGTGGTTAGAGCATAAATGATGGATAATGGGAAATAATAAAAGATAAGCCTGCACAATCAGTTTGAAGTTGAAATAATTTAATTCAAATTTCCACCCTTTACCATTTGAATAACCTTGGATAATTTAGTTAAGGAATCTGGGCCTTAGTTTTCCCATCTTTAAAATGGGGACAATATGATTTGAGATTAACACAAAGAACACATATGATGTTCCTAGCATATTTCTTGCACAAAACATATAGTAAATAAGGTAATTCCAATTTATTTAGTTTTTATTCTTGAAACAATACTGTACCTAGTTATAATTTTAAAGGTAAAATTTACTCTGCATAATATATGTATTTCTGAAATTTTATATGTATGTATACATATTTTATAATTAATGTTGCATTGATGTGTGCCCCTGTGGATAAGTTTTTGACAATATCCTATAAATAAAACTTTTGAAAAGAGAATAATTTCACCCTCCTTCCTCAATTTCTCCATTTCATAAATCCAGGTTTTCAAACACTGTATTTTCTTAATGAGGAGTATACATATATGAACTTGCTTTCCAAACAAACTTTGACCTTGGAGAAGTATATGAAAATCCAGTCTCATAGCCTAGAATGTGCCTCAATAGCAGAGATATGTGATCAAAAGCTCAGTTTGCAGACACCACAGGGAATACCTCATTGACTACCAGAGAGATATAAAACACATAGGACATTGTGAATTTTTATATATCCATAGGATTGATAGGATAAAAGACAGGTTATCAGACATGACATAGTATGTGTTCAGTTTTCTCTTGTAGCAGAAAAACTAATTTTGACATTTGCCTTTTAGAACTCAGGCAAAATAACCTAGCAATCTGCCTAAGATTCAGTCTGAAAAATCTTTTTCAAAAATATGTTGAATGTGTCCTTCAGAGTCACTGTGGAAGGAAAGGTTAGGAAAATATACAAAAAAAGTTTCTGAAACTGGCAGATTAAAACATAGAGGCAGTATAGCACAGCCTAGATTAGAGTCACCAATTTGCTCTGAGAGTTAAACATGGCAGCACTGCACTCTGACTTCATTTGCAACTTGACATTCTTGACCCAAAAAGGTTTTGGATGAGGGAATGGTGAAGAAATGAGACTAATTTAGTACTTAATTTGCTGAGAAAATGAAACAGAAATTGTGTGTTTGAGGAAAATCTGTGCTAAAATGACACCTTGAAATGTAACTTATTAGGAAGTATTCAACTAAAGGAGATTTCAGTGCTCAGTCCATGTGACTCAGAGAAACCAGAATCACCTGAACTATAGAGATAATTAATATATTTGTTTTGACAAAGGAGCATGTGCAAAATGTAGCCTCCAATTGGGACTGAGGTGGTAACTCAGACAACACAGTACATGCTTTAATATCATCAGCCATCTCCACATATTGTAGAAGATTAGAGTGCTTTGCATTGTAGAAACACATGGATGACTTTTAAATTAGATGATAGATAGATAGACAGATGATAGATAGATAGATGATGATGATGATAGATAGATAGATAGATAGATGATAATAGATGATAATAGACAGATAGATATAGATATAATGATTTATCTTTATGTTACATCATGCTATTAAAAATGCACACCCAGAGGACTTCCTGCCAAGATGGAGGCATAGGTGGAATCACTGTGCCTCCTTGCACAGCCAAAATTAAGGACAATAAAGATTTAGAAACAAAAACACAACCAGAACAGAGAGAAAATTGAACTACAGAAGTCCAACAACCATTCAACCAGATCAGTAAGAGGGGCAGAGTCAGCAGCCTGCAGAGAGGGATCACATCAGGAAAAGGCAGTGGCTACCAGACCCAGAAGCACAGGCAGTGTGGGCCTAGCAGACCCTGGACGCAGGGAGGAAATGAGCAGAGCATGCAGGGCAATTAGCTGACCATGATCACACATTCACGCGCAGATAAGCTAGGCGAAAATGGGCAGTGAGACAGACCACACAACCCAGGGCCCCAGCAATGGGAAATAAAGCCTAAAAACACCAATTGAAAAGGTGCCAGGAGAGATACCCAGCCTGACAGGAAAGTTCATTGGGGAGACCCACAGAATCCTAGAACATACACAAACCCACCCACCATGCAACCAGCACCAGAAGAGCCCAATTTGTTTGTGGGAAGCGGCAGAGGGGACTGAAATCCAAGAGAGAGTGGAGCAAGCACCATTGTTCCCTCTCTGACCCCCCATCACAGACAGCATCACAACCCAGCACTGGGTTGCCCCGCCCTGGTGAACACCTAAGCCTCCACCACACAGATGTAACAGGCTCAACCTGACCAAAAATTTATGGCTCAAACAGAAGAACAAATCAAAGCCCCAGAGCCAATACTTTTAAGTGACCAAGAGATAGCCAACCTATCAGATGCACAGTTTAAAACACTGGCTATCAGGAAGCTCACAGAACTGGTTGATTTTGGTCATGAATCAGGTGAAAAAATGACGGTTATGCTAAGTAAAATGAAGGAAAATGCACAGGGAACCAACAGTGATGGAAAAAAGACTGGGCCTCAAATCAATGGAGTGGACCAGAAGGAAGAAAGAAACAACCAAACAGAAAAGAATGAAGAAGCAAGAATTCAATAAAAATGAGGAGAGGCTTAGGAACCTCCCGAACATCTTTAAATGTTCAAACATCTGAGTCATAGGGGTACCAGAAGGGGAAGAGGAAGAGCAACAAGTGGAAAAGTGATTTGAACAAATAATAAAAAAGAACTTCCCCAATCTGGCAAAGGAAATAGACTTCTGGGAAGTCCAGGAAGCTCAGAGAGTCCCAAAGAGGGTGGACCCAAGGAGGAACACACCAAGGCGCATAATAATTACATTAGCCAAGATTAAAATGAAGGAGAGAATTCTAGAAGCAGCAAGAGAAAAGGAGACAGTTACCTACAAAGGAGTTCCCATCAGATGGTCAGTTGATTTCTCAAAAGAGACTTTACAGGCAAGAAGGGGCTGGAAAGAAGTATTTGAAGTCATGAAAAGCAAGGACCTACATCCAAGATTGCTCTATCTAGCAAAGCTTTCATTTAGAATGGAAGGGCAGATAAAGTGCTTCCCAGATCAGGTCAAGTTCAAGGAGTTCATCATCACCAAGCCCTTATTATATGAAATGTTAATGGGACTTATCTAAGAAAAAGAAGATAAAAAATATAAACTGTGAAAGGACAGCAAACTCATAGTTATTAACAACCACACTTAAAACAAAAGCAAACTAAGCAGACATCTAGATCAAGAGCAGAACCACAGAAATGGAGATCACATGGAAGGTTAGTAACAGGGGAGTGGGAGGAGGAGAGAGGGGGAAAGGGTACAGAGATTAAGTAGCATAGATGGTGGGGAGAAAATAGAAAGGGAGAGGGCAAGAGTAGTGTGGGAAATGTAGAAGCTAAAGAACTTATGACACATGGACATGAACTAAAGTGGGGGAGTATAGGTGGGAGAAGATGTGCAGGATGGAGGGGAATGAAGGGGGGGGAAATGGGACAACTGTAATGGCATAATCAATAAAATATATTTTTAAAAATGCACAGCCAGAACTCTTACCCTTTATGACCCCTTGCTAGTTTATGTTGGGTGTGAAGGACATGGTAAGTATATTGGTGCCTTCATTTTGCAAGTGAGAAAAAATAAAGTGACTAACTTCTCAAAAGTTACATAGCTATTAACTTGTATATCTCTCCCAGTTACTATAGCTGTGAAGCAAACCATCTTAAAACTGAGGGGCTTAAAGGACAAGAATTTTATTACATTTTATATATTATGTATTTGAGCGATTTAGGCAGGACTCATTTGGATGACTCTTCTGCTCCTCATGGCCATTGACCATGAGGTCAATGTACTCAGCTGGTGCAAAGAATATTCTGTAGGGTCCAACTCTGCTTTAATATTGTCTGACACCTTAGAAGGGATGACTGAAAGAAGTGTGGGATCAACTGGGACTTTTGATCCAAGTGTCTACTGTAGCACCTCCAATATGGTCATCTCGGAAAACTGACACTTCTATACTATGGTTGCCTTCCCCCAAATACAGCGTCTGAAGAGAACTAAGTAGAAGATGTCTGATCTTTTCTGACCTGGCATTTGCAGTCACAGAGCATCTATTGTGCTGCATTTCTAGCAATTACAAGCAAGTCATATCACCTACCCAATTTGAATGAGGGAAAAAGTAGACTCCACCTCTTGATTTGAGTGCGTCAAAATCAAATTGTAAAAGAGAAAATTTGGGGACCTTCCGTAGGAAATACAATGTGTTGTAAGGTCCAAGACTAAAGCTAATGTCTCATGATTGTTAGATTTTCCTGGTTCCTGAATCTGTATATTTCATATATATGCAACTGTGTAACCATAGACATATGCATAGATATATATAGTGACAAACACAGATATACACATTATAAACTAAAATATAACCTCCATAAAGGCAGCACATTGCTTATTGTTTTTTACTTTTTGTCATCATTGTACTCATAGAGAAATTAACATGATAAGTACTCAATACATATTTGTAAAATGAGTAAATGAATGAATGCTTAAATATTGAATGTAGGCAAAGTAGTCATAGTATATCATTTCTGTTTTCTACATAAAAATGATAATTAGGAATTTGTATTCTTCTAATCACGTTAATCATAGCTATTTTTAATTTCATTTTAGAAATTAGTTCCACTAGTCTCAATTGATACTTACATGTAATAATAAACAAGTAAATTTTAATTCTAGAAAGCAGAAAATGATTTAGTGCCTCTATATAAAAATACTCCAAGGATTGAATCTAGTCAGGGGTACATTTACAAGGTAGAATTTTGATGAACAACTTCTATGGCCTTGTATAAGTGTCTATGTCACTGTTTTTCCTCAAAGTTACATGGTTCATAATGAAGCCCTCTCTATGGATTCCTGGAATTGTCACAACCCACTTTTGCCTTATCCTTTTTGTGTGTTATGATTCAGAGTAAATATTTTACTTTGTAATGATTTTAAAGTTGCCTCCTAAACTAGATGAGAAATAAGGTAAGATAGCCCAGTTTAATGCATAGTGAGAAGACAAACACATACCCTGTCTTCACTTCTAAGTATTTTTTCCTTGACTAGAAAACATTCCGTTTTTAAACTAAAAGTAAATGATGGACTGTCAGCAATCCTAAAACAATTTGCAACAAGCAGGTATTTGAACTGAGCAATTTGTTTTAGGGGAGAGTTTGTCATTTGTTGTAAAAGGGGTGTTTTCCAGGAGGAATAATTAAACTTGGGCTACATCCAAAATATATATTCTTCCACCTGAGAACAAACATGCCAGTTTCACAATGATCATGTATTTCAAGTGCACTAGAGAAGCTGTTTCAAAAGGCATACATAGACAATAAAGATGTTCATTGATTATCTTGGTACAATTTGTTTCTTTCAGGCTTATAATTCATGTAAATGAAACCTCACTGAGTCAAGCACTTTGTTCACAACTCATTTTGACACTTGATTTACAGCCTGTTTTCAATAAGAATGACAATTTTAGTTTATGAAACTTTTATGACACTGAAAACATTGGATTCTATGTTCTCAAATTTCTGAGCCTTGAGAAATTTTAATATCCAGAGGGGACACAGATTGGGAGGAGAGTTGACTTAGCATTTGTGGTTGCCAGCTCCTATTTTTCCAGAGTGGGAGGCCAGCTCAAAGAGAAGTGACATTCCAAGAATATACAAGTATACAGATAATCTGCACCATAAGGGAACCTATGTTCCCAAATTCATAGTGGACTTATCCCAGGATTGCCCACACTATAACAACCTTTTGAAACTTGTTAACCTTTTTCATTTAAATAGAGTGATCTCAGTCACTACAATACTGATTCCAGATAGCTTGTGTTTAAAATAAGAAAACACTGCATTATAAAGTATGACTCATATCTTATTTTGTTAGTTTGGTTTTGTTGTCAGCGTTGTTGTTCACTTGTTTTAGATTTGGATTAAAATTATAACCCTGGTTTACAGTGTTTCTTCCTGCTCATGCTATACCAGAGAAGCATGAATGTTAGTAACCTATAGGCTGCATGAGGGAGAGGAACAGTTGGCAAATAGAACACATGACAAGAATTACTGAACTGCACCAAACCAGAAAGGGATTCATCAAGAGAAAAATGATTATTTATGTAGCACCTTCCAAATGCTCTAACTTTTTACCTAATAGTAGTAGAAAACTATAAGGTAAGTCACCTCAGTGTGGGCATAGGATAACAATCAGTATTTCAGCTTCAATTTATTCTAAGTTTTTACCTCACATACACATTTAAATGAGGTTATTGTAGAAAATCATAAAAATAGTTAGAAATAATTTTGTATTTTTCTGAATACAAAAGTAATAGATGTTTATTATAAAATTTAAAATATAAATATATTACTAATAAAATTTATTAAGCTCAATAATATTTTGCAGTCTTTATTGCTAGTCTTTCCTAACATATACATAGAGTTATGAACATACATGTTTATACCTATATACACACAAAATTTATATTTAATTAACATTTCATAGCCTGCTGTTTTTTTGCCTTAAATTACGTGAGTACTTTCCAGGCCATTGGAAATTCTCTCTAAACAACATTGTGATGAATATGTAAAAGATCATAACATGGGTATCACAGGTTCTTTCAACATTCTTCTGTTGAATATCCAACTAACTTCCAAATCTGTTATTATTAACAATGTTGTAGTAAAAATCTTTGGTAGATTAATTATTCTGTATGTTCCCAATTATTTCTTTGGATAGCTTTTTAGACATTGAATTATCTGATCAAATGCTATAAACAATCTTAGTTTCTTCACACATATAGTCAGTTTCTTCCCTAAAATTGTTGGTGTTTGAGGGTTTCTTACTGGTCTTAGCTTTGTGGTTCTCATTGCAAACTCAGGAATTAAGATGATTTGCTTGCATTTGCAGTATGCTTCCA
The DNA here is from genome assembly GCA_004027735.1 of Carollia perspicillata. Classification (NCBI taxonomy): domain Eukaryota; kingdom Metazoa; phylum Chordata; class Mammalia; order Chiroptera; family Phyllostomidae; genus Carollia; species Carollia perspicillata. The sequence goes on from PVKM010004138.1 coordinate 9,139, forward strand.
CTAGGTCTGCTCAGGCACTTGTGAGCTGAAGAGCCATGTTTCAGCCCATGGGTATAATCAAGTGCATAATTTTAGCAATTGATAAATTTTAGGTTGATAATTATTTTTCTTAGCAATTATGAAATAAGGCATGCAGTGAAGGACAAATACTATATGACCTCACCTATAAGTAGAAGCTAATCAACAAAACAAACAAGCAAGCAAAATATAACCAGAGACATAGACATGAAGAACAAACTGACAGTAACCAGAGGGGAGGGGGGAGAAAATGGCAGGGGGGAGAAAGGGAAGGGTCATCAGGGAGCATGTATGGGGGGATCCATGGACAAGGACAATGTGGGGAGGGTTCAATGTGGAAGGTGGAGGTGGGTGGGGTGGGGGAGATTGATGGGGAAAATAGGGACAACAATAATTGAACAATAATAGAAAAGAAATAACAGTTGAAAAGCAATAATGCATAATGCATTAAGAATTATCATATTCCAAAAATGCTATCCAATTCAGGCATATCTTAAAGAACTGAATTCACATGGTGAGGATCGTACATTTCTCTCTCTGCTTCTTGTTAATGAATCATAACTTAGCACTTCATGATCAAATACAGAAAACTGGTCCAAGGATTAAATTTAAGCTTGAGCTTGATATCCCCAAATGTCACTGAATGATTGAGCTAATTATATCTCATTTAAAAACTGATTTTATCAAAACATGAGTAGGAGTCTTCTTTATAACATGCTTTAAATCACCTTATATTCATAAAAACTTCCTGAAGCATAATTGAATCTAGAATTTCCGCTGCTTCACTATGTGAATTTCTCCAAAATTTCTTCCTCTAGAATCTGACTTGCAAATAAGATATTTCTTCCTTATAGATTCAATAGCAGCCATTAATTTTTAAGGGTCTTTTGAACTAAAAAATTAAAAAATAAAAGTATACACCAGACAATGTCTCCCATAAAACTCCCTGAGAAGTAAGAAATATGAGCACTTTTATCAGAGGAGGAGATTTATCAGAGGAGGAGACTCAGGAGTTGAGATTTTGAAGTAGACTCTCCAAAGACACTCAAATAGTTAACAGCAGAATCGGCCTGACTCCCCAAACTGTTTTCAATTCACAAATCCAAAATTTCTTTAAGTTCCTAAAGTAGCTGTGTTTTTTATCTTCTCTCAAGTCCTGTTTATTTGAAGATCTCTGAACCAGAAATAGAGGAATTACAGTCACTCTATGCATTTCTCCATTGTCTGATGCTAATCCACCAAGTGAACCTTTCTGAACTGGAATTCCTTTCATCTGACTATCACGTAATGCCTCAGTGGGGTTTTAAAACTGATAAGTAAAGTGGTTATAGTACAATACTGAAATAAAGAAAAATGGAGGATTTAAATCATTTATCTTCCTTATTTTCCCCAGAGCTAGTGTTGTTAAGAAAGTGAGGAAAAACACATCTTTGTTTTTATCTTTAGCATTAATTCAGCTTACGGACTTGAACATATCTGGATCTGTATGTCTCAGGAAAAACAAGGAATACTCATTCCATTTATTGTGCACTTGATGAATATTGTAAAACTTATTCTTTAATTAATATGAACTCATACATTAGGAAAAACATACACTGTAAATTTATTTTATGCCAAAAAATAATTATTTATAAACATGATAATACTGTGGAATGTACCTTTATGTAGCTAGAATAATTTTCATTTGTTGGAGATATGGAATATATGTATCATATAATTCGGTTCTTTTCCTCCCTCCACATTTTTTTTTTGTTCTGCAGATATATAGTAAGTACCTACTATATATAGTTATCACCTATGTGGCAAATATATAGTAAGTACCTACTATATGGTAGGCCCTGTGCTGGGGATTGAGAACAGAGAAGAGACTATGAGAGTATATTTACCATGTCCAAGTTTTACAGGAATAATAACAAATAGGATTTGTTTAGTGCTTGAAAGACTATAATATACAAAGTCATTTAATCTTAAGAACCACAAGCAGGAGGGATTAGTGTACTCATTTTACTGATGAAGAAATTAAAATTCAGAGAAGTTTAATGATTTTCCCTAGGTGACACAACAAATAAGAGGTTGAGTCAGATTAGAGTTTAGTGTGTCTGATTCCAATGTCCGAGAATTAGTCCTAACCATGGCTTTTATTTCTCTTTCTGTCATAATGTGTTTTGATTTTTCTTATTCAGGTAATTTAACAGACATAGGAGTTTAGGCACAGAATATTAGAATGGGAAAACCAACAACTTTTAAGAAAATATTACATTAGTGTTTCTACTAAAAAAATAAACAAATTAAACACTTATTAGATATAAATTAGTGAAATAAAGAATAACAATTAAAATAAAGTAATTTAATTCAATTGAACAGACATTTAGTATCCCCTATAGGCAAAATACCATTGGGAATACAAAGATTAAAAAGGAATGGGCCCCTGGGTCCTGGAGCTTGGAGTCTAATTGGGGAGTCAGAGATGTATAAATGATTCCAGTAATAAAGCCAATTATTGTAAATGCTGTAATAGAGATTAACAAAACATGCTGTGGGATTTAGAGAAATAGAGACATTAGGTCTCCATGGGGATAATTGAGTTATACATTTTGGAGAGCATTGGATTAAATATGAATTTTAAAGAAAATAAATATTGCTTGCATAAACCACTGGGAGGCATTGGGGGAAGGAGCAAAGGTTGAGCACAGTGGTTTTAAAATTCTTTGAATTCAGTGTCACTAATCCATGGATGGTAAAAATAGCCAAATGACCAAATATCTTTATTTTACTTCTTAATAGTGACCATATTAAAATGATGATGCACATTTAAATATATTACTAAGCAACTGATACTAACACATTCACTATAGATGGAAAGTGTTAGATGATGAGGTCTGATGAAGTAGAGAAAGAGAAGTTGAAGCATAGAAAGCCATGTGCATAAAGACCTATCCAATAGAACTGTTAGAGAAGCTCACAGCTCATATATCAAGAGTGTACAACTAAGGAATTAATAATAGTAAACATGCCTCTTGATCAATCGAATATTCTCTCATCTTTTCCTTAAAATATGATATTCACAGCAGCCAAGCACATATCCTCTAAGCAAAAAAAGAGGTTTCTTTCTAAATAAATGAAATGGCCCCAGAGCAAACTTCTCTATGTTCTGGTGGTAATGCATCTCCTGGTTTAATAATCTAGAATTCATCAAGCCCTGCCCAACTGCAGAAATAAAGAGCTACAGGACTGAAAACAGTGAGATTAAGTTAAAATCTCCATAAGAAAGAGCTGGTCTCCTAACATTATTACTGTATTTGGCTCCCAGATGGCCTATAGCCAAGTGTGTAATCCATACACAACTGAACAACTCTCTGTGACTTGGCAATGCCACTAAACCTCCCAAAATTTTACTTTTCTGCTCTTTAAAGTGGGAAAAAGGATACATAACCTGAATTTTTATTAAAGCAGCTTTATTGAATTTAATGTGATGAATATTTATTGAGAATGTATCAATGCCACTATAACATGGGGGAGCAGGAAGTGGGGGTGAGAGGATGAGGTTGTGTAGATTCGGAGTTCCTGAACTTTAGAAATCTTATACAATATTTCAAGAAAGTAACCAGAGGGGAAAGGGAAAGGAATAATGAGGGAAAATAGGGGAGGGGCCATCAAGGCACATGTATAAAAGACACAGGGACAAAACCAAAGGGGGTAGTTGCCAGGGTGGGTGGTGGGGATGAATGGGGCGGGGTGAAAATGGAGACAACTGTACTTGAACAACAATAAAAAATAAGTGATACACATATTAAAAGACAAAACATGAATAATTATTAAATATGTTTAAACTGACAATTTTCCTAATAGTCCAGGGGTGATTGTATCTAAACTAAGATTTGAGCTCAGTCTTGAAGCTTGGCATTAGATTTAATGGAAAAAGAAAATGACACATGATATGAAAGAAATTAATGATAGAAATATGCCAAGTGAATTTGGAAATTAGCCAGAATGCAGCAGAGGCTTAAAAAGTTTAAAAAAATCATTAGGAATCAGTTTAAAAAAGTAGGTTAAGAAAGTTGAACCCATTATTTATTGAATTCAAGTCCAAACACAAATATTTTCCTCACAGTAACTGGAAGACTGATTGCAGCAGAGTAGGGTTTCACACCATGAGGACCTTGCTAGTAAGAAGGGCTGAACAAACTTTGAGGATTGCATGGTCAATTCATATTGATATGCTCTGGTAAGTTCAAATATGAGGAATTCATATCCGATAATATGCTCCGTATTTAATTGTTCTTTTCTGGTCAGGATCCACTGTGATTATTTATATATACCCAGATATAGATATATTTATTTGGTATATATCATGACTTCCATGAAACATGTGGTGAATTTGCTAAAATAGAAATAAAGTAAATAAGAAAATAAAAAAAAAAACAGTTGCATTCAGTAACACTGCTGAGGGTTATCTAAGACATAGAATATTAATTTGAGTCTATGAGTAAACCAAGAATACTCTAATTATCATTCCCTTTATTGTTACCCTGGTTGCTATGCTTTGCTTTGGAATCAATGTGAAAGGAAGCAAATAATATATATGGTGTTGCACAGCATTAAAGACAAAATGCACTACAAGCAATGAGTGCATATTTTAAAGCAGAGTGAAGGAGGCAATTTTCTTTAAAAGCTAATAATATGATACTAACTACTAAGGGAAGAAGCTATTCCTTTGATGGTCTGTCTTCATTGCCAATCTATTTATCTAAAATTGCAAGTATTTAAATAAAATTGAATACAAAGGAGTTCAGGAACATCTTTGTATTTCAAATCCAAAGGATAAATCAGAATGTGTATAGTGATTTTGTCCTGCAAGGTCACCCTATAATTTCTTTTTTTATTTTAATTGAAAAGAAAGAGCCAGACTATTGAGGGACCTCCATTGGAGTTAGGTATCATTGGAAATTTTGCCGTAACACACAACACGCGGCAAGAGAGCACCTAAAAAAAAGCACATTGAATGTGTATTTCATAAAACTCCTAATGTACAAAGGAGAAAAAAAATGTAGAAGGAAAAAGAAGTCAAACTGTCTATCCAACCAATCTAACAGCTAGACTTCCTCTTGCTTATAAAACAAGAGCAAGGGTTTTGTGTTTATTTTGCTTGATAATAATATTTTTTGGGAGAAATATAAATCAAAACAGTCTGATGATGTAGTTAAGAGGAAGAAAATAGCATTGCAGTTCATCTTGTTTATTACAGACAACATGAAACAAGGTTTCTCTCTGAAGAAGGCATTTTATGGGGAGCATACTTATTTAAAAGCACAGTTGATAGTGAAGGCTGGCTATATCAAGCATTGCTTGAAGAGCAGAGCACCAGATTGAAATCTAATTTAAAACCAGTGGATTTGGTTTGATATTATTAAAGGCTACAAAATGTGACTTATAAATATTTCATATGATTCATGTCCTTGGGTTAGTTGTAGATTTGTTTATAGTTACTACTTTTATTTTTTACAACACACCGTATTGTTTCTGAAATTGTATTTTCCCACAAATGCAATAAGATAAATTTGCATAACAGTGTACAAAATCTCATCAAGGGAAAATATATCTATCTCAGATATATTAAATATTGCTCCCAAAAAGTACAGTTTACCAATTAATGCCATTGTGGGTTTTTGTTTTTCATTATTTACCTCTTAACATCTAACATTCAACAGAAAGTTTCTCTTCATAATACAATATAAGCTTTCCACCTCAAACGCATATTCAACTTGAGTATATTATCAATTACAGATATGAAACTCATTAATGTAAATTTATTCTGAATGAGGATGGTTAAAAATGAATGTTTAGAGTAATGAGTAAAAATACTTGATTTTCGTATCACCATTGCCTTAATCAGAAGTTAGATTCACTGGAATTCAATTCACTTGTAATTCATGGGAATCTTTGGAATAAAATGAGGAAACTTACTAACTTGGTGAGTGACCTTGCATATGTCACTGAACCTCTCTGGGCTTCCGTTTTCTCACCTGTAATGCATGGAAAAACTTTAATATGTGAACTTTAATGACCCTTGCAACTCTAATATTCTGAGACCCTTTAATCTTGGGTAGAAGTATTAGCTCAGAACTTCCCTAAATATTAGTTAATAAAACAAGGCCTGTGCAGTAAATTTTAAAAATACACCTACAATTATTCATTATCACCTGGTATATTTTTATTTACACTTTCAATTAATATGTCATCTAAGAGGAAATGGTTATAAAATAAATCACATAATGAAAGTGAACATGTATTAATAATGTTGATAAAGAGCCAAAAGAAGGTAGAAAGCAGAAATATCATTCTTCTAAGGATGATAAGGTGAAGATTGTGTGGAACAAGTTACACTTAGTGCTAAGACTTAAAGAACAAAAAAGTTGAATATTAGGGTGCGCTGGGATGAGGGTAAAAGGCAGAAAACTGTACTTGAACAACAATTAAAATAAAAGTATAAAAAAGAGAAATAATTACCAAAAAAAACTTGAATATTAGGAGACACTTCCAGTAAAGGCAATGCATCTGGTTAATATTATGTGTCAACTTGACTGGGCGAAGGGATGCCCAGATAGCTGGCAAAACATTAATTTTTAGTGTGTCTGTGAGAGTGTTTCAGAAATAGATTGGTTTTTGAATCAGGAGACTCAGTAAAGAAGATTTTCATCATCAATGTGGATAGGTATCATCCCATCCCTTAAGGGCCTTAGTGGAACAAAAAGGCAAAGAGAGAAAAATTTGCTCTCTCTGCCTGAACTGCCCTCAGATATCAGTGCTCCTGTTTCTCTGGCTTTATAACTTGGACTGGAACTGGTTCTCAGGCCTTCAGTATCAGACTAGATCTATATTTGTATTTTCCTGAGCCTCCAGCTTGCAGACAGTGGAAGGTAGACTATTCTACCTTCTGTGAACCAGTACTGTGAACCAGTTCCTCAAAATTTCTCTCTCTCTCTTCCCCCATAGATAGATAGATAGATAGAGATAGATAGATGATGATATATAGATGATATAGATAGATATAGATATAGATATAGATATAGATATAGATATAGATATAGATATAGATATAGATATAGATATAGATATAGATAGATGTAGATGTAGATACAGCTATATAGATATATATATATAGAGAGAGAGAGGTAATATTGAGCTTGCTTTTTCTGAAGAAGCTAGACTAATACAGAAATGATATGGACAATAATGCTGCCCAAATAAGATACTGCTACAGACTTGGAGAAGGAGAGGCTAAAGATAGGCATTCTATGAAGAATGCAATTCCAGTAATCCAGACAAAAATTAAGAGGGGTCTGAACTGGGTTCTTGATAGAAGAAAAACAAAGAATCTGGCTAATATCTTGGATATTTGGAAGGAAGAAGGGATGAATTTTGGTAAAAGACTGAAAAAAAGATGATTGAGAGAAAGAGGAAACAAGGATGTATCTTAATTTTTAAATCTGTGTGATTTGGAAGCTGGTAGTGACCTTAAACATATGGAGATCAAGAAGAAAAGTTGCAATGAACAGGGTGAAAAATGAAACTCGGTTCTATGTATGATACAAGAAAGTTCTATCAGGATTTACTGGAAGATATGTCTAGTTGGCAATTAGAAATGGGAAACAAATAGACATGTGTGAAAAAGGAATAGGTCCTATCTTTGTAATCCACCACATAATAATGTTAACTGAGGACATGGTAATAAATGATATTTAGAAGGGACAGGCTGGCAAGAGAAAGTACTGGAGGCTCAAAGCTGTAATTAGGGTGTACATGTTGGAGTGATGCAATACCAAACATGATTAGGTATGCATATATATTCTCCTTCCTGACTAGTGGTAGATTAACCACATGTTTGTTCTTCTGACAAACTAATTAACTCAATTAGGTATACAGCAAATTAAATCTGACTGTGTATGTGACAAAAGGAATTTTATCTTTTCATATTCTCTGCACTGTTCTCAGGTAGAAATATGAAGCCTCAACAACAATGATATGGTCAATTAATTTATAAAACTGAATAAGTCATGATTGTTCTCAAGGACCTTATCTTCTAATGAAGGGCAGAGGGACCTCTCAGAGTACTAAAACAAGAATGTCTTTCTTCCAACTCCTTTAATAGATATTAGTCAGTCACAATTTTAGCACATTCAGGATAAGGCAACAGTAAAAATGCACCAATGATCAAGTCTTCTTCAGGCACTTTAAATGTAACTAAACATGACTACAATAGAAATGTTCAGTGTAAAAGGGTCAGAAGAATTGGATCTTATTCTGTTGACCTTTGGAGTTAAAATTATGGGGGCAAATGGAAGAGTGCATTTTATGGAGTCTTTACATTACACAATAAACTATATAATTTCAACCACAAACATTGGGCATCTCATGATAATCCTCAGTTTTCTAATTATTATCGGTAACACAGAAAAGGTACTCACAAATTCCATATTGACTTGTTAGTTATTGTTATTAGAAAATAAGCAAAAGTAGCTTTAAAAGTATTATCTTGGTAGAAAAAGAAAGAAATAATTAAACATTGGAGATTTCAGCCAACAAATAAGATGGGTGCAGGAAAATATCCCCTGGAAATGAGTGTTGCTTTGAAAGAATATTAAAATATTAAATCCACCCCAACACTTAGAAGATAATTTTTATGCATTTTTAAATGAAGATGTAGACTATATCTTTGTCTCTACATGAAGGTGATGAATTTAATGGTATTTCTTCAACCCCCAAAGTGAATAAAACAAATCATTTTCTGTAATTTTTTTATTTTGTCAATAAAAAAACAGATATGTTTCTTAAAAATATAGTCATAAACTGTGTGGATACAAAAATGTTACTTTATAATCAGATCCAACCCAATATTGATTTGAATATTATAGTAAAGACTTAAACAAAAAATGATCTATGCAAGTTTCCTATAATGTTTCATTCTTTATTTCAAAATTTTATCATATTTTTCCATTACCATGTAGTCCCCTATACCTCCTGACAATCACTACACTGTTGTCTGTGTCAGTGTGTCCTTTTTCCTTTTTGATCAATCCCTCCACTCCTAACCTCCTCCAATGCCCCTCCTTAGGTGTCATCCTGCTCTCTATGAGTCTGTCTTTATTTCATTAGTCAACTTGTTCATTATATTCCACATATGAGTGAGATCATAGAGTATTTGTCTTTCTCTGACTGGCTCATTTCTTTTAGTATAATACTCTCTGGGTCCATCCGTGCTGTTGCAAAGGGTAGAATTTTCTTCTTTTTTTACAGCCAAGTAGTATTCCATTGTGTAAATATCCCACAGTTGTTTTATCCACTCATCTATTGATGGACACTTGGGCTGCTTCCATGTCTTGGCATTTGTAAATAATGCTACAATGAACCTAGGGCTGCAAGCTTGCTATAACTTTTCTATTTATCTCAGAACAACTATAAAATAAGCCACCTTCAGTTGTCTCCAGCACACCATAATTACTTAATCGTCCTTTTGTATTTTGATGCCTATATATCAAAGATTTTGCTAAAGAAGAATAAAAGAAAAGGTAAAATGACTTATGGACATGGACAATAGTGTAGTGTTTGCTGGTGGGGGTAGTGTAAGGGGAGTAAATTATAATGCAAAAAAATACAATATATTGAATGTTTCCAGTCTGTAGGCCATTGTTCTCTGTTCTATATTTGTTGACATATTCTTGTTACGATTTTGCCCATTTCAGTTGGTGTGGCTAGAAATACATTCATATCCTGCATAATGAGTGACCTTTCAATCAATGGCAAACTGGACCACATATATGACAGATGCACCATAACATTATAATGGACTGTAAGTACAAAGTTTGTTTGTGATGTTGAAAGAAAAGTCTTTACCCAACCAAGATGTAGAATTACTGCTACCTCTGGGTGGTTAAAATAGATGAGGAGGCTCAGTATGATGTCCACTGACAGTGCACCCATCCATGGTTGGAGCCCAGCATGAGAGGATCAGGCTAGGAAGAAGGAAAGCCAGAGAGCCCACCCACCCACACCTGCTCCACTTGTGTACACAAACTCATGTTCCCTCCCTCCATGTCTCTGTATCTCTGTCTCCTCCAAGTCTTGTTCCTCTTTCCTCTATTGGGTTTTCCATACTCTCTCTCTCCTTCCCCTCTCCATTTTATTAGTTCTGTCTCAAGATTTATGATCTTGGATCTTTTTTAATCTCTGCTGTCTTTTCCTCTCCCCTTCACTTCCTTTCCTCTCTTTCATCCTCCCTCATTCTTCCTAACAGTTTACTCTCCTTCAGAGGGCACCTCCCTCCACAACCCTCTTCCTGCCCCTCTAATGTGTGTACATGAATGCATGTGCACACACACATGCTCTTTCTCTGTCTTTCTTTATATTTTATGTCATATTTTAATTGTACCTTTTCTATGTTCAGATACGCAAGTGCTATTGTGTTAAAATTGCCTACAATATTCAGTACAGTAATATCCTGCACAGGTTTGTACTTTCAAGCAATGCACTGTACCATATAGCTTAAGTGTATACGATGCTATAGCATCTAGTGTAATTGCACTCTATGATGTTCACATAATGATGAAATCACCTATAGCACATTTTTCAGAAGATATCCCTTTTGCTAAGCAAGAAGTGGCTGTAATTCTATCAGTATCCCATCTACTCCTGGTGATTTATTTCTTCCTAATACTTTCAAGGACGGACTTACTTCACTTTTTACAATTAGAGCTTCTTCTCATAGGATCTTCAAAGGTTTCTGTCATTCTTTTGTCTCTTCTCTATATATTTTCATTATATTACTTCCATTATTCCCTTTATTTTGTCCTACTCAGATATTGTGTTTCCTTGTTGGCCATTTAGCCTTTCTAGTCTCGGTATTAATTTCCCTTCTATTTTGTTAATTTTCTGGTGAGATCTCTTTTGTTTTCTTTTTTTGTTATTCTCTTCTTTTTCCTTACATTGACTATTTTACTAATTCTCATCATCTCTTTGTGATAGTCTTTGAAAAACTGTCTTCAGGACTCAAACCATGCTTTTGTCATCTTTACCTTTTGCCTCTTTCCCATCTTTAATAGTTTTTAGTGTTTCTTTAGTCATCCATTTCAATTTCTCTTCCCTCAGCACTTCTGGGATTGTCTTTTTGCACCCTTCTTCAATAATATATTTTTAGTTTCAGCCCACAGTTTTTCTTGCTGTCAGTCAATTAACTTTGCCAGTGCAAATCTATTCTTTATCTGGACTTTAAATCCATCAGAAAAGTTATTTAAATTCTGTTTTGCCAGTTTGATTCTTTTAGTGCTCTTTTTCAGCTTAAAAATATTTTTATTGATTCTGCTATTAAAGTCGTCCCAGTTTTCTCCCTTTGCCCCTCTCTTCCCGGTACCCCCATTACCTCCAGCAATTCCTCTCCTTAATTCATGTCCATGGGTCATGCATACAAGTTCTTTGACTTCACGTTTCCTATACTGTTCTTAACATACCCCTGTCTATTTTGTATCTACAAATTATGCTTCTTATTCCCTGTATCTTTTCTTGCATTCTCTGCTTTCCCCCTCCCAGCTGATAACCCTCCAAATGATCTCCATAGCTATTATTCTGTTTCTGTTCTGTTTATTTGCTTGATTTGTATTTTTTAGATTCAGTAGTTGATAGTTGTGAATTTCTTGCCATTTTAATGTTCACAGTTTTGAGCTTCTTTTTATTAAATAATTCCCTTCAACCTTTCATATAAATAGTCTTGGTGGTGAGTACTCCTTTAGCTTTCTCTTGTCTGGGAAGCACTTTATCTGCCCTTTCATTCTAAATGATAGCTTTGCTGAATATAGTGATCTAGGTTGTAGGTCCTTGCTTTTCATCACTTTGAATACCTCTTACTAGTCTCTTTTAGCCTGCAAAATTTCTTTTGAGAAATCAGCTGATGATCTTATGAGAATTCTGTTGTACATAACTCTCTGCTTTTCTCTTGCTGCTTTTAAGGTTCTCTTGATCTTTAACCTTGGGCATTTTTAATTATGCTATGTCCTGGTGTGGTCCTCTTTGGAACTGTCTGTGCTTCTTGGACTTGTATGTCTATTTCCTTCTCCAAATTGGGGAAGTTCTTCTTCATTATTTTTTTAAATAATTTTTTATTCTTTGCTCTTCCTCTTCTCCTTCTGGAATCCCTATTATTCAGATTTTAAACGTTTGGAGATGTCCCAGAGTCTCCTTATTCTATCTTTGGTGTTTTGTTTTTTTCATTCCTTTTTCTTCTTGCTGTTCTGATTGAATGCTTTTTCCTTCCTATGTTCCAAATTGTTTATTTGATACTCAGTTTCATCCCCTTTACTATTAGTTCCCTGTAGATTTTTCTTTATTTCACTTAATATAACCTTCATTTCTGCTTTGTTTTTTTATGCTGTTGCCGCACTCAGTGAGTCCTTTGAAGATCTTGATAACCAGTGTTTTGAATTCTGCATCTGATAGGTTGGTTATCTACATTTCATTTAATTCTTCCTCTGAAATTATTTTCTGTTTTTTCAATTGAGCCATATTTTTTGTCTTCTCAATTTGGAAGCCTCCCTGTGTTTTTTTCTATGTATTAGGTAGCACTGCTTTGCCTCCCTGTCTTAGTAGCATGGCCTATTGTAGAAGACAAGACCTGTAAATTATGTTGGGTATAGCCTTAAGTGATTGCCAGGACAGGGCAACCTATTTCATCTCTTTGTGGCTCTGTGTGGGGGAGGGTACAGGGAAGGAACAATGGCACTGCCTAGCTTCTGGATGTTTCCCTGGGAGGAAGCTGTCTCTCAGCATTTTCCCTGTTTCTAGCCCATATGCCACTTGTACCCTTCCAGCTACTGCCCCGGTGCTGAGTTCCAGAGGGGGTCCGTCTGCATAAGTCCTAAGTCCATGCAGGCTCTTTAAAAAGAGTCTCCTGATAATCCTGCAGTTTCTTCTGCCACCCCAACACCCACAGGTTTTTACAGCCAGAAGTTATGGAGAATTATCTTCCTTGCACTGGATCAGTGCAAGGTGCTGGGCTGCTGGGTGATCTGGTTTTGGGCTGGGATCCCTCCTTTCTGAGTATCCCTCTTGTTTTTTACCTGCAACAAATAAATGTGTCACTGCCCAGTCAGCCACCTCTTTCTTCTGTCTCTCCATGCTACTCCCATGGCTCTCTACCTCTCTCCACCACCCTTCTCCTCCTACCTGTCTAGATGAATGTAGATTCTTTAAATCCTTGGTTGTTGGACTTCCATACAGCTCAACTTTCTGATGGTTCTGGGTGATATTTGTTTTGTAGTTTAGATGTGTAATTTTTTTCTATAGTTGTGTGAGGCAAAGCATGTTTACCAATGCCTCCATATTGACTAGAAGTCTTCTATTCTTCAGTGTTACTCTGATGTCTGATGTTTGAAATTAACAGTTCATGGTCAGTACAGAGTCTGTTCCTGGTCTTGCTTTGGCAGAGAGAATACAACTTCTCCATATCCTGTTTTCAATGCAATAATTTAGTCTATTTTACATCCATATTCAATATCTGGTGCTGTCCATATATACAGTTACCTGTTCATTTGTTTAAAGCAGGGCTGTCAAACTCATTTTCACTGGGGGCCACATCAGCCTCGTGGTTGCCTTCAAAGGGCTGAATGTAATTTTAGGACTGTATAAACGTAACTGCTCCTTAACTAGAGGCAAGGAGCTCAGCGATGCTGCCAGATAGAGACAAGGTGCTAGATTGGATAAAACAACATAGAGGGCCAGATTCGGACCACAGGCTTTGTGTTTGCCACAAGTGTTTTAAAGTATGTGTTTGTGGTACACAATTTCTTGACCTTGCAGAAATTTATGACCCCTTGCTTCATTTCTGATCCATATTACAAAATTTCCAATGACATTTGATTGTGCTCTACATCCTACTTTGTATTTCAGTCACCTATAATTTTCAGCATGCCTTGTTTTGGTGTGTCGTAAATTTCCTTTTGGATACATTGGTAACAGCTTTCAATTTTATAATTTTCAGCCTCTGTAGGTGAACATAGACTTGAATAATGGTTATGTTAATAGATTCTCCAAAAATGTGATTGATATTACTTGGTCAGACCTTGTATAATCATTCTTAACTACTTGTGGTATGTCTTATTTCAATATTAAATTACTTTGTTTCTTTTCTAACTTTATAATTTTCAGTTTACCTTGGCTCATGCTTTTTACATTCCATGTTCCATTTGTAGGCATTATGAAACATTGTACTTTACCCTCCCTTTTAGGCACATCAGCAACTAGAAATCCTTCCAGCTTTGGTCTAGTTGTTCCATTAGTTGATAATGATACTTGTTCTTTGCTCTTTCCTAGTAACAATTAAAGTGATTTCTGACATGGGATTCTCATCTTTCAGCACTATCTTATGTTTCATTTTAGGCTGTCTCATCATAGGATTTTCAAGATATAACAAAACAAAATGAAAGAATAAGAAAAGAAACTGAATCAGTGGTTTATCATTGCCTCCTGCTGTTTCTGTGTTTATTGCTTTTAATTAATTTGACTGGATGTATTCTGTGCTTATTGATTCTTTGGATGTATGTTTTTCATTGGGTCTGAAAAACTCTAAAGTATTATTTATAACATTTATCTTTCAGCGTCTCTATATATTTCTACTTTTAGTTCAGTAAGACTTGTATTAGTCATTCGATCCCTCATATTGCTTAACCTGCCATATTTTAAATTTTGTTTATTTGCTGCACTACATGCAATTTCTTCAGAACTATCTTCCCTAAAGCTAACTTTTCTCCTGTACTCTGCTCTTCTGTTCTGCTATTCAATTTATTCTTAGTCATTTTTTCTTCAGATACATATTGTTTTTATGTCTACAACTTCTACTGCATTCAATTTCAAAAACTCACAGTTATTTTTAATAGTTTCTCATACTTTGATTTCCTTAAATATTTCCTAAATAGTTATTTTATACTTTGTATCAGAAAATTTTAACATAAAATTTCCTCGAAATTTAAATATGGTGTTAGTATGCCTATTCTCATTCATTATGTATTGTTTTCATGTGTTAGGAAATGTTCATTAAAATACAAGAACCCCCCAAAATAAATTGGAAATGCTTTTTATATATGGGGACTTGTGTTTTTAATTGAAGCCTACAGATGCTATGAATATGGGACCACATTAGCCCCTTAGAAGTTCCCAATGTGTTGTAGGACACTTAGACCCAACTCTGTCTTCTTGACTCTGTTCCAGGGGTTATCTTCCCCCTTGCTGATGTCAACATTTTTAATCAAGACAATTTTCCATTTTCTTCTTCTTTTTTTTTTACTTACTTGTTCAATTCTACACATACTGAACTCAGCCCGTATATTTTGGTGGGAAAGAAATACTGGAGAACTCCTTCAGCTAAGAAATAAAATGAATCTGGGAGGCAATTTCACATAGAATTTGTTGTTCTGCAGTGGCAGGGATCTTCAGAGGACATTCTTTGCTGTACTTGAATTGGAAGGCTACTGATTAAATGTAACTTACATTCATGTATATAACAGTTGGTCTTGTATTTTATATATTTTTTAAAGTTTGTTTTTATGTGTATAGTTTCCTTTCTTCATATTTTTGTGATTACTTTGAACAGAAAACATGTAGTATACGTCAATTATATGCCCATAGCAACTATCATACACTAGGTTCTCAATAAATATCTGTTTAATGCATATAAAATTTTTTCCTGCGTGTGGTGCCAAGTGGGTGTTAGAGGTATCATGGGAAACACTTTGTAGACTGTATGGTTGTCTAATCACTATGTGATACACCTAAAACTCATATAGAATAGTGTTGAATGTGAACTATAATTGAAAAATAAATAAATTTTCCATGTCACTTAATTCTTATGAACAGAATATATGATGAAAACAAAGAATACAAATTATCTGGTAGATGTTCCAAAATGTAAAGGATAAAACCCTCTACATAGGAACTTAAATATCTATTTATAAAGATGGAAAGTTAATCTTTCACTTTTTGAAATTCTGAGTCTCTAGTGTTTTATGAATTTCCCCCCACACTTTTACTTCTTTGCTTTTGTACCAGATTCCCAGACACATAGAATATCAAAAGCATCAATCTTATCTTATGACATACCCTGAAAAATAAAACAGGTAAAGAAAGATACATGAAATACTGACTTCTTTTAAATGTGGAATTTAAAAGGCAATGCTTAGTAAAACAGCATAATGTTTAATAGGGATAAAAAACAATTCTATCATGATGATTATTTGGTAATACAAAAAATAAAGTTATAAAAATCAAAATTCTGAAATAAAAGTGGTCATTAAAATGCCAGAGAAAAATACAAAGTCAATGCTTAATAACCTAAAGGCCAGTAATTGAGGGTGCATACTCACTCTTTCTCTATGGCTGCCTTTTGGCTTCTTAGAGGACTCACTGGGATCTTCAATAGTGGGTGGGAGAAGAAAATTAAAGAGCAGAAAGTTTACTCTATCCACTCAGAAAAATTTTAACCATTCTGATAAATGGTGGAGGGAGAGGAAATTAAATCTTTAATTTCTAAGAAGGTTTTATATCATGTATGTTTGTTCTCTATTTTTATTTACCTAATTCTCACTAATAGTCCAAAATTAGTAGTACGTGCAGTACTTTCACTTGTGCTGATCCACATATGTTATGTCTGAGAGTCAAAATGAAGCAAAAAAAGGCTGCTGGCCAGGTAGTTCCCACATTATTCACCTCTCCTGGCCAAAACCTTAAAATGAATCTTTATTTCCAAACTATATATTTAAACATTGCTTAAATGTTTCTGAACTGTCAACAGAGCTTGTCCAAAGAATCAAAAAGATTGGCAGTAATATAAAAGCTATAACTTTGGGATTCTGCACAAAATCTTCCTCATATTAGCTTTCCATAGCAACTGAAACTAGTAAAATGATGCTTGAATGAGGACAGCCCTCATCCATTAGGATACCATTGACCCAGTCAAAGCAAGTAATCTGTTAGATTAGTTAGCTGTTCTATTAGAAAGCAGAAAGCAAAAGATAACTATAGCTTTTATGGAAGCAGATGTAGTGAAAATGAAGAGTCATAAACTTATGAGAATAAAGATATACTTAGTATATTCATTAAGGCATATTTTCAAAGATATACTGCCGTCTTCATTTCTCTTATCCAGTCTATCAATGTGCTATTAAGAATAACTTCTTAATATTACAGCATCAGATACCTGTCCAATAAGTACAGTGATTAAAATTTCTAGATACTAAGTTAATGATATTTAGGATACCTACAGTTTATGGATATGCTATTTTTAATGCAATGTTTATTTTTATCTCTTGTAACAGGTGAGGAAAACTGCTGCCATGCTCTTCCTACTACCACTTAAAGTCTGTTGATGCTTTGATTTTAGCACAATCCCAAGAACATTGTGATTGAGGTAAAGCAAATAATGATGTACTCAGGCTGATGAGAGATGATACAATGTGTATTTGAATAGCATGGACTTAGAAGGTAGGTTAGATGGATTTGCATTTGAATCCTGGGTCTGTCAGTTACTATCTACATAACTTTTTACATCATACCTACTCTATGTGTTCGGGTTTATTTAACTGAGGGTGAGGTGATAGTAGAGTAGTTTTTACATCATAGAGTTCTTATGAGGATTAAACAAAACAGTTTATTCAAAGCTTTTTCACAGTATCTTACACATAGTTCAATAAAGGTTACATATAATATTTATAGCAACCAAGATTTTATGTCATTAAATTTTTCATCGCCTACCATATATTAAACCCCAATTACCAGGAACTAGATAAATTATTTTAAATTTTGTATTTATTACATTTATTTCATAGATTAAAAACTCAGACCCCAATATTTTAGATAACTTACCTGAAGACACATAGCTAAAAGTAAGAGTATTGAATAAAAGTCTGTTTTATCCCAAATGACATACTTTTCCCATAGTACATATTGCTTATTAAATTAATATTTTTTAATATTTTATTTATTTATTTTTAGAGAGAGGGGACAGGAAGGAGAAAGAGTGGGAGAGAAACACCAATGTGTGGTTGCCTCTCATGTGTCCCCTACTGGGGACCTGGCCTGCAACCCAGGCATGTGCCCTGGCTGGGAATCAAACCAGCGACCCTTCCCTTCACAGACCCGTGCTCAATCCACTGAGCTACCAGGGCTTAAATTAATATTTATTATAATTATGATTAATATCCCAGTGAGGAAAGAGGGAATTCAGTTGGAAATTTGTTAACTGGTCCTCTAAAATAAAGTAGCAGTATATTCAAGACGCCAATATTAGGCCACCTCCAGGAACAACTGTCATGACAGGTCAAAGCCAATGTTACCATGTTCTACCATTGTCAACATAATTGTATGGTTCTTTGGAGTTTGTTCCCTGTTATTCATAAAAAATCAATGGACCTGTTTTTTATAGTTTAACAAAATAGAGCATATGTGATCAATATGAATTGAGGTGCACTTTTAAGTGTATAATCAAAATGTTTTTGAGCTTAAGGTATGCTAGTGTGTCACATTGATTCAATCACTATTCTGAAATGTTCTATTAAAACACTGTAAGGCATAATTTAGAAATATGAAAGATACTGGTACTAGAAACAACAGGTGTAGCAGCAAACATATGTTGGGACTGACATAACAATGGTGAAAGAACATGTAGCTGCCAAAGAATCATGGCAGTCTGCACCTGCAAAATCCTTTTATTAGCTGTCTTTGCAGTATCCAGAAGGGTAATTAGGGATTTGAGCAGCATCACACAGGGTAATAGAGGGGGCCAGGAAGAACTGCAGCATAGCACAATAGCATGTGCCAGTCAGAGGAAGGTTGTGCATTCAGTTTGAAAAATCAATGAAAGGAAGAAAATGCTATTAGTGTCTGTGATTGTTGGAAGGCTGACTTCAAGGTGATGGGTGAAGCTGAATCAAGTTGCTGTGAACCGAGAAAAGGCTCACAAATCTTTACTTCCAGAAAAACCATTCATGCCTATCCTGATTTTCTGATCTACAAAATTTCAAAGGGACTTTGAATTATATAGGTAACCAGTTTTTAAATAGGCAGGTATTTCCATCATGGGGCCTCATGGGGGCCCCATGGGGGCCCTGGTATAGCCTCCTAAACCACTATTCATATCAGACTATGTATAAGCTATAAAACTAAAAGAAATGTTTGCCAATAATCCAGATAAAATTATTAATAAAATTAACAAAAATAATAACAAAATTATAAGAATGCATTCATTCTGTTTTTTTTCAGTAAGTAGTTATTAAATACTTGACATATGCACAAGCTACTAAACAATGTGTAAGAAATACCAAGAACTCTATTATGTAGTCTTAATCTGAAGAAACTGAGGAAAAGTAGATTATGTTGCAGAGGTTAAAATCATGAATATAAGAATGATGAGTGTCTTGGCAAAATCTACATGTAAATGATAGTGATTCAACAGTTGAAACTCACTTAAATGTTCTGCATCTTAGTTTGCTTGTCTGAACAATTCTCATTTTTAATTTGAAGTAGTTATCAAAACTAAATTTTTAAATATATATGAAAGTCACTCCCTTCTCTGGAAGATGAAATTGATATGTTTCTTGCTCCTGCTAACTTCAACTAAAAATACTGGGTATTATATATAAAATAATCATAAGACTACTTTGAAAGATACAGAGTCTGGCTATAAGGTAAGTAACAATGACTAGGGAGCTCAAACCCCAAGAAAGGATGTTAGTAAATTTCCCAGTTTCTTTTTTTAATATTCATTATATATCCTATCCTTCCAACTAAAAAAGGTAGCAAGTTGGAAATGCCAACAGGCACAGACAAAAAGAGCCAGAGTAAAATCTTTTTCCCCATGATCAAAGGACCAGAAAAGAAGAAAACTAGGAAGACAGACAACTTTTATAAATAAACACTCTGCTGCAACAAACCACCCATTAAAAATGTCTCTACACCCACCCAAGCCACCAAAGGCTAAGTGGGGATCCTTGGCTTCCACCCTTACTAAACTGTAACAAGTTTCCCTAACGTGTAGGCAGGTATGGTACCAGAAAAGTTCAAGGAGTCAGTTTGGATTTTTATCCTTGACAAGTGGTGTTGAGCTCCAGCCCCAGAAATGTTAGTGGAGAGTGCATTGAAAGCATGGTCTTATATTACCACCTGGCAATAACAAGGTACCCAGCAACTCCCTGCAAGGGTGATTTTTGGAGATGACTCCTGGACTGTCAGGACTTTTACCATAACCCAGAGGTAATGAGACCACCTTCCTTTAGTGTTTTTAGTGGAGGTTACAAGGAGAGAAATAACAAGGTACTTTACTTCCCAATCCAGGGAAGTATCCATAGAGGCCCAGTGGCAAATTGAAACTCCTTCTCTCGCTCAAAAAGAACATCTCCCCTCCCTAGGTGTCCAGGGAGGCTGAATACACAATCTAGATGTCTACCCATACCTGGCAATAAGGAGGCAGTACCACTCCTCCTGCCACAGCAGAATCTGAGAAACCTATCTAAAATGGAAGTTTAAATAACATCCAGAGTATCACAACATAATACACAAGAGACTAATATTTTGATCAAAAATTATTTATCATATGAAGAACTAAGAGAATCTCAACTTAAATGAAAAAATAAAATCAATGGATATCATCACCTAAGATATAGAATTGTGAGAATTATATGTCAAACATTTTAAAGAAACTATCATAAGACCCTTCAACAAAAATTCACATAAACACTTGAAAGAAATGAAAATATTAAAAGTTTCAGTGAAGAAACAGAGGATATAAAGAAGAACCAAACATAAATGTTAAAACTAAAAAATACAAAAATCAATGATAAAATTCGGTGGATGAGCTCAATAGCCTATTTGTGGAGACAAAGGAAAATAATCAGTAAACATGCATATAGAAAACTATACAAATTACTCTATACAAACAACAGAAAGAAAATAGACTTAAAATATATAAATCAACAGAACCTCTGAAACTACCAAAAAAATTATAACATTCATGTCATCAGAGACCTAGAAGGAGAGAAGCAAAAGATGGGTGGAAAATTTCCCAAATTTGTCAAGAGATATAATTAAGTGTACAGAATCAAAGAGCTAAGCAAGCTCTAAACAGGATAAATACAAATACATTATAAATAAATCCACGACATAGCACATCATACTCTGAAAATGTAAGAGAAAGAATAAATTTTGAAAGCAGCCAGAGAAAAATAACACCATAAGTATAGAGGAGAGACAATTTGAATGACAGTGGATTTTTATCAGAAATTATGTAGGCTGGAAAGATATTGAATAAAACCTTTCAAGTGCTGAGATAAGGGAACTGTCAACCCAGAATCCTATACCTAATGAAAATATTCATCAGACACTAATTACAAACATAAGGAAGACAACAAGTGATATCACTACAAACTGGAAAACATTTCACAACTTATGTGAAATGGATTAATTCTGCAAAATGTACAAGCTAGCACAACTCATAAAAATAAAATATATAATTTGAATAACACTATGAACATAAAGGATGTTAAATTCATAATTTAAAACTAGTCAAAAAAGAGATATCTAGGCCCAGATGGTTACAATGGAGAATTCTACCCAATATTTAAATTAGACTCAACATGATTGGATAAAGAAAATGTGGCACATATATACAATGAAATACTAGTCAACCATCAGAAGAGATGAAATACTGCCATTTGCAACAATATGGATGGATCTTGAGAATAAAAGCTAAAAACCATATTATTTCACTTGTCTGTGGGATATAAAACTGAAAGCAACAAATGAACAAACAAGACATGCAAACATTTGAAAACTCATAGACACAGACAAAAGGATGGTGGTTACCAGAGGGAAAGGGGGAGTAGTAAAGGATAAAGGGGACCAAATAAATCACAAAGGAAGGAGATTTGACTTGACAGATAATGTATTACAGAGTTTTACACTTGAAATCCATATAATTTTATTAATCAATATCACCCCCAACAAATTTAATAAAATTTTTAAAAAGTATAACAACTCGTGAAGAAAAAAAATAGCTCAATGATGCCTTTCACTTTGGTGAAAATTCAACTGCACTGGTATTTTACCCTAAGAAGAAGAGAAAAAATTATCATTTTTCTCTAACTAGGAAAAAAAGTAGAGAGACAAGATTGAATGACCATAAACACCAGTAGTTTGTTTACTTTCAATAAAAAGAGTTAAAAAATGAAATGAAAAAACATTTTTAAATCTTCCAAAGAACCAGGAGGTGTAGGAATAAAAGCACCTAGGGAAGGTTAGTTGTATAGTCATGTTCCTTTTACCACCCATTACAGAATAATAAAAGCACAGCCAAGCTCACAGTTTGCTGTTTGTCTTTCACTATCAGGAAGGGGACTGGATAGTTGCTTGGGGATTTAAGAGTGAATAATGGGGAGTAGAACATCTGAGCATGAGACTGACTCTCAATTTAGAACAATTACCTTAAAATGAAAAGGTGATCACAGAGTCTAGCTCTACCTAAAACTATGCTATTTCATAATTTTTCAGTGTTAATATTTGCATTTATTTTTTCTAGCTTTTACATACCTACCTATCTATGCACTCATGAAAAATTTAAAAAGTGCTCTATGTGAATGGATTCCATTTTTTAACTCAAATTATGTTATTAACATTTACCCATACCATGTAATGTTTACAGAAACTATGAAATTTATTGCAGCATTTCTATTGTAGGTATAGAACATTATTTTCTTGTTGGCATACAATTAGGAAGACAGTTTTACTTATATATATAAAAAATGAAGTTTTGATTGCTCTTGAATGTAAATATTTATAAGAATCTCTAATGATTTTTTTAAGATACATTGATAGTAGCAGTAGTGAAATTTTAAGATCAGCAGTGTAATTATCTTTAATGATCCTGGTGGAGCATATCATATGTTTCTCTTCTCATCTTTCAATAATTCTTTAATTTACTCTAATATCTCTTCCATCACCACTGTACCACTGAAACTGCTCTTGTTAAGGGCAACAATAGTCTCCCAGTGCCTAAAGCCAATGGGTGGCCCTATTTTTGATTTTATATAACTTGGAGTCTAAGCAACAGTGGACACTGGTAAAAACCCATTCACCTTCAAGCCTTTGTTCCAGTGCTTCCCATGATACCATTTTCTTTTGATATTCCTCCAATTTCTCAGGTACTTCCTTTCAGGTTCTTTAGGTGGCTTCTCTTTCTTACTCAGAACCTTAAATGGTAGGATTTTTCCATGATCTGTCTTAATTCTCTTCTTTTCTCACTCTTCAAACTCATAATAGATCATATGAGGCACTCTCATGGTTTCAATGTGCAGTTGAGATTTCAAGTGTGCATAACAAATAGGTAGGTTAAGAAGAGAAAGAAAGAAAATTCCAAGAAGGAACAGCATATTAAGACAGCAAGGCATATTTGAATAAATAAATTAATCATAACAACATTAACATGTATTGAATACTTATTATGTACTAGGCACTATTCTAAATGTTTTCAATGTATTAAAGCTACTTATTCCTGTCAGTTTGAGGGGAAGAGGGAGAGAGGTAGTGGGAGGAAAGGGGGGAAGGGTCGTCAAGGAACACATATAAAAGACACATGGACAAAGCCAATGGTGGGGTAGGATAAAGGGTGGAAGGTGGGGATGGGTTGGGGGGGATGGGGAGAATTATACTTGAACAACAGTAAAAAAAAAACAAAAAAATACAATCCCTCATTTGTAAAATTATGTAAAAAAATAAACTGCTTATTCAATATATAACCAGAGACATTGAAATAAAGAACAAACTGACAGTGATCAGAGGAGAGGGGGGAGAAGGATAATGGGAGAAAATAGGGGAAGGCCCATCAAGGAACATGTATAAAGGACACATGGACAAAGCCAAAGGGGTTAGGTACAAGGGTGGGAGGCAGGGTTGGGCTAGGGGGTGCGTGTTAAGATGAAAATGGAGACAACAGTACTTGAACAACAATAAAAAAATCAATTATGCAGAAAAAAATAAATAAAATGCATATGCATACATTGGATTGATAAAAAATAAAATTAATTCCTTATTTCTAACAGCCATATGAGAGAAGTATTACTTTATTATTTCAATTTACATGTCAATCATCTCCATTTACATGGGGCACAGAGAAGTTAGGTAACTTGCCTAAATTATGCTGCTGGTCAATAAGGGAACCAGGATCTTAACCTAGGTAGCCAGGCTCCCAATTCTACCTTGTGACTACTATGCTAGGGTTCACTGTGGCTCCAGCACTCAGAATGAGGGAAGAATGGTGGGAGGAGAGCTTGAATAGGTCAGTAAGGACTACAAAAGCCATTTCAAAAGTATAAATCTTATATCTCTCCCTCATTTTCAAATAACATGCAGTCCCCACTTCATGCTGCTAACTCCTCATAGTTCAGTTGTAGGTTTACATTTGATTCCTTCAAGGAAGCCCTCCCTGACCACTTCAGGCTTGATTAAGTTTCCATTGTTGCCCATTCATAAAACTTTTTATACTACTTATTTTCCTGGCTAATTCCTCTTATGCTTTGAGATTCAATAGAAATTTTATCTCAGGGAAGCTTCCACTGATCCTCTACCAAATAGATTCTATTTCACAGCAACAACCTTCTTCCAATTTACACTCAGGTGTTCAATGTCTGTTCCTGACTCAGTACTCATTTCATTGAGGCAGAGATCTAGTGTGGGTCATTCATCATGTTATCACCAGCACACAAATCATAACGTAGAGAAAACATTAAATAAATGAATTTCAACTACAGTACTAGTAGTAAACAACATAGTTGCCATCATTAATGAGTACCTAATATGTGCCAGGCATATAGATTATGTTCATGAAGCATTAATAATCTTCTTAATTACCCAGCAAGGGGATGTTATGAATTCACTATTAAAAGAGAATAAAATGATGCTTAGAGAAAGTAATGCTTCCTTAGATCAATAATAAAAGTAATGATTTCCAGTCATTTAGTGTTTATATCCCATGCCTCAAGCTAAATGTTATGCTCCTAAGATACCTAGGACAAAGAAATTGCTACTGTCAGGTTACAGATAAAGGAACTGAGGCTCAGAAGTAAGACCATCTGCCTAAGATCATACATTTGTACATGTAAGAACAGAAATGAAAACAGAGATCTCTGATACTGAAACCCAGGCTCTTTCTACTGTATAACTGCTCTTTCTCTTCTATCGTGAAAGGTGCTTAACAAGGTGCTCTGTGCTGATCAAAAGTGTTTACTGGCAGTTAACTTTTTGATTTGCTTCTTCTTTTATTCTCCTAATCAAAACATAATTAAATAATTAATATAATGTCTTCGGTAGGTAATTTCAAGATACACATGTATCTGACAAAAAAATAAATAAATAAGTGTTAATTGTTACAAATAAAAAAGACAGTGGTTCCTGGAGTAGAGAACCACTTTTCTACTGTGAACTCAAATTTGTAATTTGAAGTCTTCTTGAAGATTTCAGGTCTCCCAACCGGTTAATCTTTAGCAATAATATTTAATAAGAATTATTTACTTGCCATAAATCTATTCAGCTACATTAATTTCTTTGTGAAATGTTATTTGCAGACAATAGTGTAGTAAAAGTAAATATCAGAGTATGGTATTAATGTTGTTCATAACAACATTAGAAAAAGTAATGATAAAAATATGTTGTGATTAAGTTTTTAATCATATCTCACATAGATGATTACCTAATTATCATCTCCAAAGTCCTTGCAATGTTTAATTTACCCTTATATATTTTTAAATGACAGCTGAAATAAATCATCTTGCCAGAACACTAATAATGAAACAAGAATGTCCACAATCTTAAATAAAATTCAAATGAGAAAAAGATTTTACATTTTTAGTATATCACGAATGAGTGAAAAGAAATGACATAAAAGCTTGCTTTTTATTACAACTTTATCTTCAAACCCATTTTATAGGAAAATATGCATTCTTTAAGTCAAGAATGACAATAATAGAGTTGCCAATTAATAAGTATGCCCAATTAAACTAGCAATGATATAGACATAAAGAGGAAATAAAGGTTAATTAAGATAAAAACAGGTCTTAGCAGGGAAAAAAGGACAACATGCATTTTCTTATCTATTAACCATTGGTATGAGTATGAATATCAAAGATTAAGGCATTTGAATTTGAAGTTCTGAGTCTTAGGAAAAGGGTCTTCAGATGTATTTAAATATCCCATAGTTGGTCAAGGTATACCTTGAATTACAGTGAACCCTAACTATCCATTAACACCCACAATATCATCAGTCGTAAATGCATGATGTGCAGTTGTTTTCCTAACAGCTCTCAGTTCTTCTATTAATTCTTTTATAGCCTGGCCTACTAAACTGATCAATGAGAGTGTAAGAGCCCAGGGGAGTTGATATGCCTTCAGCACAGCAAAATAGTTAGCTTTCACAAAGCTCAGTATTTGATAGTTAAGATCAGGTGGAAAACTCTTGCTGAAATGAAATATTTTAAATATCTATTGACATTTGAAACTAGTTTGCTTTCTGACCTTTCATGACAGAACAAATACAATAAGCAAACTGGAGAATAAAACTCCACTTCTGTGATAGAATGAAGTTAAGCAAAGGGAGAAGCAAACATTCACCTTTAATACCCACAGTGGCATAAATTATTTCAACTGGATTTTCTCAGGGAGGC
Source organism: Carollia perspicillata (assembly GCA_004027735.1). NCBI lineage: Eukaryota > Metazoa > Chordata > Mammalia > Chiroptera > Phyllostomidae > Carollia > Carollia perspicillata. The sequence goes on from PVKM010004138.1 coordinate 35,895, forward strand.
CACTACCAAGAGATAGTGAATAAGCTCTCAGGGAAGTTTCTGAATTCCATGTGTATTATAGTGATTCTATTTAAGGTACCCAGTGTTGACAAACAAACCCTGTAGGTTTCTTGAAGTTCCTATCTTATCAAACTCTCCTGAACCACTCAAAATATTCAAAATATGTGTACACATACACACAAGTTTTTTTCCTTCTCCTACTTAGCATCTTTTTCTTTCTTCCTCCTATGACCCTCTCTATTATAGATACTATTACTTACAAGTTATAGGAGTGTCCTTATTAGGGTAGCTATAACATGTAGGTCAGTTCAACAAATATTTCCTGCTACTAGGGATCATCAGGATAGATGTTGGAGACACAGAAATAATTATAGGGGGAAAGATCTAAGGGTCATATTTAAAGTCTTCTGTTCCAGCTTCTGCAATGGTGCCAAGTTAAAGCACTTCTGTTGCAGTTCTTTAGAAAAATGTAGTTTGCTAGCTTTGTACTCATGGAGCTTCCACGTCTTAGCTCAGAGGTTCCTGAAGTATTGTCCCCCAAACCGATTACATCAGACTCACCTAGGAACTTGTGAGACATACAAACTCTTGGCCCCACCTATTTTCACTGAATAAGAAACTCTGAAGGTGAAGATCATCAGTGTGCATTTTATCAAACCCTCTTGAATATTCAACTTTGTTTGTGAATCACTATCTTATCTCATAGGCTAGGCCTCTGTGGGTACATCTTTTCTCTTGTATGTCTCAGTCACAGCCAAACAGGGTCCAGTAGCATTGGTTTTGACCCAGTTTCAGGTTTAGCTTTCTTAAGGATAAAATATCACAAGGAATAAATATAAGTGATCCCAGTCGTGAGCTGAGCTCAGCCTCAAGTTGATCTGCCAGCTGAATGCAGCCATTTGATTGAACCCAGATTAGACCTACAGAATAATTGCCCAAGCAACATACAAAATCATGATATAAAATAACATGTTCTTAAGCCACTAAGTTTTGGGTTATATTTAAGGCAGTGATAACTAAACCCTGGTACCTGGACTATATACTCAAGAACATGAGGGAGCTGTTGGAAAGGTTTTAAGATAGAGAGTAACAGGATCAGATTTGCATAGTTACTCTAGCTACTGTATAGAAGAAAGGATGGTGAAGAAAAACAATCAGAGGGACTGGTAAATATATGCACAGATATTGACCCTGAATCAGAGTTATATGTGTCATTTACTCTTGATTGCATTACATAATATCAAGGTGCTATTATAACTCTTAATAACTGAAAAACTATGAGATGAGTTCATAATGTTTGAAAAGGCAGGAAAGAGCATGTTTGGCCCATTTAATAGACTGTTTGTATCTTTCCTTCAGTTAGGCCACGTAGATAACCATACAGTTATTACTGTGATATAGTGTGCTCTATATCCATCCATGTTTTCAAAGGCAAGGTGCAAATACTTTGTTGGCATAATGATCTCATAACCACAAAAAAGGAATTGCTTGATTTTTTTCAACAGAGTCTACAGATTTTGTCACCCCCTTCATATAATCTATATGTGATTTTAGGCTTAAGTATATAAACTCAATTAGTCACTGTTTGTCATAATTCAATTATTAAAATCAGTTTCTGGTAACATGAGGGAGAGTATAGTAGAAGGAATAATAGTAATCTAGTTTATACAAGAAATATATCATTATGAATAAAAGCAGAGGCCCTGAAATTAGACAAACCAAAGTTTGGATCCTAAGTCTACATTAAAAAGAAACTGTGTTACCTTGGGCAACATAATCCTGTTTTAAGGCGTCATTTCATATGTGTGAAGGAGTTAATTATGAGATAATACACCTTAAAGTATATTGGCACAGTGCCTGGAACACAGGATTTAGTAGACGGTATGTGATATTGAGAATTGTCTCTGGCAACATATGGTATTGAGCAAATCATTTCTCCACTTTGGGCCTTAATAACATTGTCTGTAATCTGAGGGGTTTGAGACCCTACAAGCAATTTTGCTTTAGAAATATAAAAATATTCCTTTTTTGGATCACTTTCTAAACTTTAATTGTGCCAATATAAAATGCAGCATTTTGCCTTTCACAATGATTTGCCATCTGCATAACAAGGGAAAGATAGAAACAAGTATAACTGCAACATTTTAAAAGCTTTTTAAAGTGCATTTTTAAAAGTTTTATAATTTTTATTGAAAATATGAATATATTCCCTGACTGTTTCTTTGGAGTATAGTTTTATTTACTGTGTTTCAAGAACTCGTTTGTGTTAGACATAATTTTCTCTTCTAGAAAAGGTAGTGGCAAGTCTTAAAATTTATACTCAACAAGTTGCTCTTCAGAGATTTTCCTGATCTACTCTTACTAATATCAAAGTCAGACGCCTAATCTACAATTCCCAGATTCATTCTATCTTCTTTTTTAAAAAAAGGATTAGTAGTCAGCAATCTTCCAAGCCATTGCCTAAGAAAGCTGTTTGTAATAATATGTTGCATCTTTCTGTTAGGAGTCCAGTTGGGTCCCTCTATAGAACTTAATAATGGAGACCATTTGATGCTCATACATTTTTTGAAATTTAATTTCTTAAAGTCACTTTCAATAGACTTGTTGCTCCATGAAATATCAATTCTCTGCATCAAAATAATCACATCTGGGAAGTTTTTCTTGAACTCTTATGCATGGAACATCTACATGTCTGTGATATCTGTCAATGACACAGATGGCCACATAATTCCAAGAACTGGGCCACATATACAGGTTATTGTATGACAAAAACAGAGAGTAATAAAAAAATAGTGCCCTAATCTATAGAATATTCTGCAGGGATATAGGGCTGAAATTATCTCTTTCTGAAATATATTTGCTTATTTCTTTGTTTATTCATTCATTCATTTATTTTTCTAAAATACATATCTGATTGTGCCACTACCTGCTTAAGCATCTCAATCTCTTTGCCTTCGCCACCAGTTCCCATATTATCAGCACAACTATTTCCTATATGATAAAATCAAAACTCATTAGTAATGACCTAAAAAGTTTTCCTCATCTCTTACAACCTACTTTCTAACTTCAATATTTGCCAACATCTCTAATCTCCATCCTCACACAGATTCACCACTCTATTCTCCACAGATCTCCCAATGCATTTGCATATGTTCTTCCCTTTGCTTGAAATGACCCCCGCTCTGCTGTTTTCCATGATTGCCCTAGAAAGTTATGTGAACAATTTTGTGCTCTAACATATTATGTACACTTCTCGACAATGACCTTTATAACTAGTTGGAATTGTATGTATATGTATGTATTTATTGTTTGGGTAACAGAATATATCTTATTTATCTTGGTGTCTCCAGCACCATTGGTAACCACTAATGAAATCATGAAAAATCCAATAACAATTATAATTGTTCATGAATAGCATCAAGCTAGGGTTTATGAGAATGTAAAGAGGTAAGTACCAGGTAAGAATCAATCATGGAAATAAGTCAAATAGAATGATAATTACAGATCAGTAATAAGACCAATATAGAGGGATATGGTCAAAAGTCAGAAGTTGGAACAACAATTCCTTAAACCTGGACATTAACCACAGCAACATTTTATACCCTTTACACAAATTTACTCAATATGGGTTATACACCTAAATTCAAAATGCAAAAGTATAAATTTCCCAGAAGGTATTATAAGAGAGCACCTGGACAACTTTGAGTATGGCAATGACTCTTAGAATGCAACACCAAAGATGAAATCCATAAAATAAATAATTAATAAACTAGACTTAATTAAAAGTAAAATCTTCTGCTCTGTGAAAACCATTGTGAAAAAAATTGGAAGATATGCCACAGATGGATAAAATATGTGATCTGATCAAGGACTATTATCTGAAAGCATTTGAAGAATACTTAAAACTCATCAATAAGGAAACAACCAATTTAAAAAATGGAGCAAGGACCTTAACAGACACTTCAACAAAAGAGATATACAGATGTCAAATAAGGATATGAAAAGTTGTCCATTTTACACTCGGGGACATACAAGTTAAAAAAACAACATACCATTATACACACCTATTATAATGGCCAAATCCAGAACTCAAATACTACTGACAATACCATACACTGGCAAAGATATGGAGCATCAGGGACTCATTCATTACTGGTAGGAAGGCAAAATGGTACAGCTGCTTTGAAAGACAGTTTAGTGGCTTCTTATAAACTAAATATACTCTTGCCATATGATCCAGTAATCATGCTCTCTGGTTGTCTGCACAAAGGAGTTGACTGCTTACATCCATGCAAAAACCTGCATGTCTATGTTTATAGCAACTTTATTTATAGTTTCCAAAACTCGGAAGCCACCAAGATGTCTTTGACTATGTGAATTATCTATTGTGATTGATACATGAAGATAATAGAATATTATTTATCCCTGACAAGAAATTAGCTTTCAAATCCTGAAAAGATATGGAAAGACCTTAAATGCTTATTACTACGTAAAAGAAGCCAGCCTGAAAAGGCTACATACTGTATGATTACAATTATATAACATTCTGAGAAAGGCAGAGGTGTGGACACAGTAAAAAATTAGTGGTTGGCAAGGGTCAGAATCATGGGGAGGGATGACTAGGTGAGGACATGCAGAGGATTCTGAGGGCAGTGAAAAGATTCTATTGTATATGATACTATAATGGTGGATGCATGTCATTATACACTTATCCAAACCCATAGAATATGCAATACCAAGAATGAGTCCTAATGTAAACTAGGGAGTTTGGGTGATAATGATGTGTCAGTGTGGGTTCATGAACTGTAACAAATGTACCACTCTGATGGGGGATGTTGATAACAAATACCTACAATATAACACTAAAATAAACCTTACCATTGATTGGATCCCAGGATTTCATATTTTAAAACATTGTTTTTAGTACAAAATATTGTTACAATGATTTATAATGGTTATGAATAAACTATGCATAAAAGTTATCATATTTTTATTCGTTGCCTTACAAATGACTGAAGGAATCCTTTCTTCCTGGTTGATATTATGTATTTGTTTTCTTATATAGTATGATTATATGATGAAATGTTTCTCTGCTATGTAGCACATTATACAAAACTACTCCCCTGAGCCCAGCCCTTATCTGGGAACAGAGCAGCATTACAGAGGCTTAGTTTAATCACTTCCTTCTTGCAGAAGATTCAGATTATATGCTGAGGGATAATTAATCACCTTGAGGATTCTGTAGCTTTAAAAAGTCCTTAAAATGTACACATTATCACCTCGGGTAGCTTTGGTATCTTGAAAACCATTGTCATTTAACTGCATCCTGAGAAAGGTGGTCTTAGAATCCATGTATTTTTCTGATACTCTGTCTCTTGGGAGATTCTCATGTTTATTGTGTTAGTTTCTGGAGCTCAAAAAAGAATATCTCCATTTTAGATATACAAGTATAATGCTCTCCTTTGTTTAGAACATAATTAATACTGTGTCTAATTTCAGAATAGGAGATTTTGTCTGGTGTGAGGAACTTATGTGTAAGTGGTTGAACGTCGTACTGGAACACTGACCCAAGGCTCGCACTAAGCCTGACCTGCTCTACCTCCCACTAAAGCTTGTTGCAACTGTCACCAGAGAAGCGTCACATGCAGCTTTGCTATATGACCTCTCCTTCCACCTCCTTTCCAAAAAGTAGAAGTAAATTAAAATTCCTTGAAATTCTTGATGATTAATTATCAACACAGGTATGCACACATGAATACTGATAGCTCTGTGTTGTAAAAGTTGTTACAATTGTACACAATAAGGAAACTGACACACAGAAAAGTGAAACATGTAAAGAGTCATTTGCCCTAATTCACATGGCTGCGAAGTGGCGGAATTAGGTATGTAACTAGTCCTCTCTGGCTCCAAAGCACTGTTCATCTTCAAGTGCATCTCACTAATCAACAGCTTATATAAGGTGTCTGAGAGAAAGCCTAGAAGAGAGTGCACAAATGTTCAGTGTGGGGCAGGGGAGGAGGTAGAAGTAATTAGCTCCCTGCCTCTTTCAGGATCTTCTTGTAAATTTGTGGACGAACTTCTGTTAATTTTCATGGTTTTCTATTCCACATACAAACTATTTTCCTTTGTAAATAACTTTACAAACTTATGTGAATATTGTGAATAATTAGCTTTTACAGCTTCCTTTTTGAGTTTCAAAGGACTCCACAACCATTAATTAATCACCTACATCTGGAAGACAAGACAAGAATTATTGCTTTCATGGAACCAAAGGAAACTGAGAGGTCAAGCACTTCCTTGAGGTCCCACAGCAACCAAATGATGGAGTGAGTCAAGAATTGAAAAGAATACTTCCTAATTTCAATTCTATATTTAGGCATTTTTAAAAATTTTTCTGGTATAAGAAGGGCAGTGCTGCTAATGATACTGAGTATTATTTTTGCCTATCACTCAGAGGAAGATGTGTTTATTAGAGACAAGGAAGGAACAGAAAGATAAAGAGAAATGGGCACAGAAACAACTTTTGGGTAAAAGGAATGAACTGTGTTATTCCTTGGGGTGGTGTGGGGGTGGGGGGGAGAATAGGGAGCTTTGTGGAAGAAAGGAAAGCTCAAGCTAAACAGGAGAAATTCAACCAGGCCAGTAGGCCAGACTTTTCTTCACACTCCAGGTCCTACTACCTTGCAGACTAGTATTAGGTTGGCCAAAGAGTCTGTATGTTTTCTTTTTTTCATAAAATAAAAGACACATTTTTCATTTTCACCAATGACTTTATTGATTTGAATATTTTTATTATGTCGGCTATTTCCCACAATTGGCTTCTAATGGGTAGAGGCTAGGGGTGCTGCTAAGCATCTTCCAATGCATAAGACAGTTCCACAGGAAAGAATTATGTGGCCAAAATGCCAATATTACCAAGAAACTTTGAAACCCACTTTTGACATGTTCAATCAGTCACAGCAAGTTCTCTATATACTGAACAATTTTTTTTTGCATTTCAGTTGCATTTTTACCTACCTTGAAATAATAAAGCACAATATGCCAAAAACGTTACCTATTTTCTTCCATCTTCAATATTAAAATGGCTGCACAAAAATTCACCAACTTTGATGATTTTTATATGCATGCTGATAAGACAGCTGTCACAATACAATCTAACAAAATTGTTTTGAATAGAGCTAAAGACAACTAAGCACTACTAGAGCCATTGCATGGGAAAAAAACTAAATGACGTTCTTGGCCAATTCAATATAAAAACAGATTATACAAAGAAGGCACAGATGCAAGATTTCAGAACTTTGACTCAAGTGCATCTTTGCTCACCACCACTGTAGTGTTCCTTGAACATATCCAGGAAGTATAAAGAAAAGTCAAGATAAAAAGGCACATCACTTAAGAAAGTGAAAAATATTATAAGGGTCTAGCCTTAGCTGGTGTGGTTCAGTTGGTTGACTGTCAGCCTTCGAACCAAAATGTTGCTGGTTTGATTCATCAGGGCACATGGCCTGGGTTGCTGACCAGGTCCCCAGTAGGGACCATGTGAGCAGAAACCATACATTGATGTTTCTCTCCTTCACCCTCTCCCTCTCTTCCCCTCTGCCTAAAAACAAATAAATAATCTTTTTTTGCTGTTATGTTCTTTTTTAATTTTATTATTGTTCAAGTACAGTTGTATGCCTTTCTCCCCACCTCTCCCGCACCCCAGCCATCCTCACCTCCCTCTCTGATTCCACACCCCCTTGGTTTTGTCCATATGTCCTTTATAGTTTCTCCTGAAAACCTTTCCCCCCTTTCCCCCCATTATCCCCTCCCATCTCCCTCCTGTTTACTCTCTGCTCATTCTTAATTTCAATGTCTCTGGTTATATTTTGCTTGCTTGTTTGTTTTGCTGACTAGATTCCACTTAAAGGTGAGATCATATGGTATTTGTCTTCTACCACCTGGCTTATTTCTCTCAGCATAATGCTCTCCAGTTCCATCCATGCTGTGGCAAAGGGAAAAGAAAAAAATGCTAAGTTGTACTTCATTACAATTAAAAACATTGGCTCTGAGAAAGACACTGTTAAGAAAATAAAAAGGCAAGCCACAGAAAATGTATCACATATATGACAAAGTACTGGTATCCTGAATATATAAAGAACTCGCGACATTCAACAGTAAGAAAACAAAGAAATTAACAAATGGTCGAAACACTAACAGGCAAAATTTACCAAGGAGGAAATACAACTGTCACTTAGGCACATAAAAACATGTTCTACATTACTAGTAATTAGGTAAATGCAAATTAAAATCATGATGAGGTAGTCCTATGCACATATTAGAATACATACAATCAATAATTATGACAATACCAAATGCTGGTGAGGGTGTAGAGAAGATGAACTTTTCATTTATAGCTTGTGGGAATGCAAAATGGTACATCGATTGAGAAAAATAGTTTGGCAGCTTATATAAAGTTGAACATAAATTTATAATATAACCCAGGAATTCCACTGCAAGAAATTTACCCTAAAGAAACCAAAAAATATGTTCATAAAAATTCCTGTTCCCAAATATTCGTGAAGCTGTGTTTGTAATCTCTAAACACTAGATAATATTCTAAATGGTCTTCAAAGGGTAAATGGATAAATTGTAGTATATCTATATGGAATACTAGACAGCAGCAAAAAATAAACTATTGACATACATACATAAACACACAACAATTTGAATAACTGTCAAGGGAATAATGCTGAGTGAAGGAAGCCAATCTCAAAAGGGAACATAAATATAATTTCAACTATATAACATTCTTAAATATATAAAGCTATAGTAATGGAGAACAGATCAATGGTTAATAGGGGTTATGGTAAAAAGAAGATGCAACTGCAAGAAGGGAGCCCAGGGGAGTTTTGGAAGTGAGGGAATTATTCTGTATCTGATTATGTTGTGGTTACATAAATCTATAAATGTGTTAAAATCCATAGAAGAGTACATAAAAACATTATCTTATATCAATTTAAAAATAAAGTGTTAAAATGGAGTTGTTGGTCTTCCTCATTCAACAAGTATCATTTAGATGTAAATGCAAATTATTATAAGGCTGATTTTTTTCATAAATTCACCTAAAACTAGTTAAAGTCATGTAGGATTCATTCAGATAATTGTTACTCATATTCAACAAAACCAACTAATTATATAAGCTTTCTTTCAAAAACTACTGAGTCATTTCAACATCTTCCACATCTCTACCATGCAGCCTCAGGCAAGAGTTTCTGGTCAGGGAAGATTAATTATAAGATCACTTCTAAGAATGTTGTACAGAAAAAAAAAGATGCATAGATATTTCAACATATTTGTTTTTTTATAAAACATTCTTACCAGTTCTTTGGTTTCCCCTATTTTGTCATGAGCCCACACAAGCACTTGAGTGAACTTTTTTTCATAAATTTGAAATGAACAACCTCACAGCTTTGTTCTCTTCTACACTACTGAGGAGAAGGAGAGGGTGTTGTAAATTAAGGCTGCCATTTAAAATTGCACTATTTATTACTTTTGCATTGAATTATAATACACAATTAGTGGCTTAAAGCTGACAATTAGTTTGATGAACATTTACCATGAACCTACTAGTTGTCAGTTACTGCATTAGGTGGTGGAGATATAAAAATGAACAAGCTATGGGTCCTGACCATAGGGATATCAAAATCTAATAGAGAGCATTGGAATAGTTATATGAACAGAAGCCACCAGTGAGTAAGCTGTTTTGGAGGTATAATTTTGTTACTTCATTGGGTCTGAAAGGTCACCAGTGAGTGTACCTATTAAATGCTTTTTGATTGAGTGTCAGTAAAATTCAAATAAGTTGCTCACATGCAAATTTTCACCAGGTTCATGTTTTATAAAATTAACCCTTCTGAAACTTATTTATATTAGGACAGTATTTCCCCCAAAACCCCATAAGGGAAGCAAGTGAGAACAGAATGTCGATATGGTACATGAGATATGTCCCTTCACTTTTGGAATCCTCCTTTTACCCATTCAGCTTGTAGGAATTAGGATATGCATTTATTTTTCTTCTTTAGAAAATATGTCCCTAATATACTATAGTCTATTGATATAAAATAAACATAGTTTATTTAAGATGTATTCCAAGCACCATGCTTGACATCAGGGTCATACAAATAAATACCATGAACAATTATCTTTTAAGTGATTCAAAATCTAGTGAAGGAAGAAAGATACACATTTACAGTAAAGAAGCATATATGTAATATGCTTAGGTAGCATAGAGGAGGTTGGGATCAAATCTCATGGGGAGGCAAAGCATGGCTTGAAATTTTATATTCTAATATGTTGAAAGATATTACAGCACTTGACATTGTGGATCTCTATCATAATGACGTTCAACAGTATACTTTCAGGGATCATTTCATAGTTTGTTAATAGCAACTTTCTTTTACCTTCTAGATATTACATTATCCTGGTTCTTATTTGATCTTTATTTGTCCTCTGTCTGTTTTCCTTTTCTCCTGCTGTCTCTGACCTTGAAATGCTACTGTCTCCTAGTGTTATGGACTGAAAGTTTGTGTACCCCCAAAAGTTATATATTGAAATCCTACTACCTCTAACGTGATAGTATTAGGAGGTGGGGTCTTTCAAAGGTGGTAAGATAATGAGGGTGAATTCCTCATGAATGTGGTTAGCGCCCTTAAAAAAGAGCTCTCACTCATGTGAAGATAATGTGAAGTCAGCAGTTTGCAACCTAGAAGACCCTCACCAGAACCTGACCATCTGAGCATCAAAATCTCAGAATTACAGCCTCCAGAACTTTGAAAATAATTTTCTGTTAGTTATAGGTCACCTGGTCTATAGTACTGTTTTACAGTAGCCCAAACTGAGACATATGGAGCTCCATCCTTTGTCTTACACTCTGTTCATTCTACAAGAATATTCTTGGAACTGTCAGCCAGCCCCATTGACCACATTAGCATATTTATTACCTCCATCCTTTGCTTCTCCATGGGTTTTATGCATATATCTAATTGTCTGTTATATCTTATGCATTCACTCATGCATATATTTGTCTGAAATTGTGTATCTTAATATACTGGTGAGCAAAAACTGATGTGGTCAATGTCACATGGGTATTCTATAGGCATCTAAAATTTCACTATACTCAAACATGATCAAGTGAACTCTTTCCCCCTAAAGGAATAATAACAGTTAACATATATAAAGTAGTTATTGAGAGCCATGGTTTTGGTAATTTTATATTCATGAATCTATTCAATCTCAGTAGTAAAACTATGAGATAGGTACTATTTTATCTCCTTTAAAGATGAGGAAACTGAGTCAAAGAATCACTAAATGTCTTTCCTAGGTTCACACAGAAAATAATTGCAAAGCTGTGCTATAAATCAAGATGGTCTCTTTTTAAAGTCTGAGTTTATATCTTCTACTCAGGGGTGTCAAACTCATTTTTACCAGGGGCCGCATTAGCCTCGAGGTTGCCTTCAAAGGGCTAAATGTAATTTTAGGACTGTGCAAATTGGAACTACTCCCTAACTAGGGGCAAGGAGCTTGGCACTGCTGCCAGGTAGAAACAAGGTGCTCGGCCAGATAAAACAAGGTGAAGGGCAAGATTCAGCCCTAGGGCCTTGTGCTGCCACCTGTGTGCTATATCATTCCTATTCTGGAACTCCATCCAGTATTGTGTTTTTTAGAGACACCACTATCTATTGTCTTTTTATTGAACTCTCCCTCTTACTTACCCTTACCCTTTCTCTTTCATTCTCCTTCTTTCTTCTCCCCACCCTTCTTCTTCTTCCTTCTCTCTCCTCCTCTCCCTCCTTTTCTCCCACCTTCTTCCTCCTGTACTCCTTCCCCTCCTCCTCCTTCTTCTCTCTCTGTCCCTCTCTCTCTTCCTGCCCTCTCTGTTACTCAAGCAATCAATTACAATCACAAAATCCTATAAATTTGACCTGTTTCAATAATTTGTATTGTCATATTGCCTAGCCTCTATATTTCTACTACATCTGCCACTTAAGCAGCCCTCATTACCATCTTTGGTGTGAGACACTGCAACTGCTTCTTCACAGAGATTGCAACTTTAAGCATTTTTTCATTTTTAACTCAAATTTCATAGAGCTCCTAACATAACTTATCTAAAAAGTCAAGGCTGATCATATCACTGTTTTACTTAAAAGCCTTTATTTCCTCTTTCTCTAAGAACCTCAGGACATGGAGCCCTTCATGATCTGGTCTCTGACTTTTTCTCCAGCAGCATCTTTTCTCAGTTACATCCTTCTTAGTCATTCACTAGAAATGGTTGTAATTCCCCACATGTATCATGTGTTTTCTGATCTTCACACTATGTTTATGGTCACCCCTCTGCCTGAAATATTTTCTCCAATTCCATCTAGTTAATTTCTGCTCACATTTTCAAAAGTCAGTTGAAGCATCTTCTGACAACCTTCTCTGACAGCCAGAGGCTTTGGTGCCTTCCCTCTTAGATTTCACAGCACCCCATGCTCAGCCCTAAACTTATTGTGTCTAATGATTGTGTATAGACTTACTTTAGAAGCTCCTGAAAATCAAAGACATACTATTTTCCATTCTCAACATCCTTACCTAATAATATTTATTACACAGAAAACTGAAATTAATCTCTCTGATTATTTAATTAATACTAACTTCCCTACTGGGATATAAGGGCTATCCATGAAGGCAAGAACTATGTCTATTTTTGTACCACACTATGTTCCTAGTACCTAATTCAATGTCTGGCATAGAATAGATGAAAGACATAATTAAAACTTTGCCTGAATGACTTTTTAAGTTTTATTTATTTATTTATTTATTTATTTATTTATTTAGCCAAATGGAGAGGAACCCAGAAGAAACACAGAGCATGGTCCTTGACTTGTGGCAATTTAATGTCAGGTATATAAAACTAGAACAAATGTTTAAGCAGTAAATAATCACAAGTCCGGTACTGTGGTTCAGTTCACACACTCTTCATTATAGGTGGGAGGACAGGTGAATACAAAGTAAAGGTGATACTTCTATGACATTACAAAAGAGATATTGAAGGAGCTGAGTCCTTGATTGACACTCATTAGTACATCCTGAGCACTTAAGCGCAGAGGAGAATAAAAGATTTTAAAGGTTAAGTAAAATAACATAGACATTGCATTCTACAGCCTGTTATGTCAAGCAGAGGAGGAAGAAACTACAATTTGTATACTTTCCACTCCCTCCCCACACTCTCTGGTAGCCATTGTAGGTGAGACAAGTAAGGTTTCCAAGACTGGCTCTAGATCATATGACATTCCAAGGGTGGTGTATACAGGGGTGGGCAAAAATAGGTTTAGAATTTTTCATATGCAAATAATAAAGATAAATAATATAATAATTAATAAATAAATAATAATACAAGAATAAACTCTGTGGTTCATGTATTATCAATGTAAACCCACTTCTGCTCACCACTGTATTTAGTTTCCATATTTGTACAGCATTTCAACAGGTTTTCTAGCTTCAACATATTCCCCTGTGTATTTTATTCTTACATATTTGATATGATTTCTAAGTCCCTGAAAAAAAACTTTCTAAAAGAGATGACATTTTTCCCTGGCTGGTGTAGCTCAGTGGATTGAGTGCTGAACTGCAAAACAAACAACCGTGGTTCAATTCCCAGTCAGGGCACATACCTGGATTGCAGGTCAGTTCCCAGCAGGGGATGCATGAGAAGCAACCATACATTGATATTTCTCTCCCTCTCTCCTTCCCTTCCCTTCCCCTCTGAAGATAAATAAATAAAAAATCAGAAAAAAAAAGATATTACATTTTTCTTTAGTCTCTTTACCCACACTTTTGGGTGTGGGGACTTGCTGAGCCCAAAGTAGCCCCTTCAGAAACTTCAGTCCACACAGATTGAGTTCATTGCCTAGGGTTATAAAAGTAATAAGTAATAGAATTGTGATTCAAAGTATTTAAGGATTAGATATATTATGTGGAAAACAGCAGGCACACAGAAGGCACTAGATACATCCTAGTTTATTACCCTAATTGATCCTGCCTGGAGATAAAAGGCTGAACAATACTACCCTTTGAGGTCCCTTTTTGTGCATTTTTAAAAAATCAATTTTATTGTTACTATATTACAACAGTCTCAATTTTTCCCCATATGCCCCCTCTGCTCATTCCACACTCTTGCTCTCACAGTCAATTCCCACACCACTGGCCATGCCCATGAGTCATTCATACATGTTCTACATCTAGTCTCTTTCCCTTCTTTCCAATATTATTCCCCTCCCCACTCCCTTTTGGTTACTTTCAGTCTATTCCATGTTTCCAGCCTATGGTTCTATTTTGTTCATTAATTTATTTTGTTCATTAGCTTACTTTGTTCATTAGATTCCATTTATAGGTGAGAGCATATGATATTTATCTTTCACCAACTGGCTTATTTCACTTAGCGTAATATTCTCCATTTCCATCCATTCTGATGCAAAACATAGGAGTCCTTCTTTCTTTCTGCTGCATAGTATTCCATTGTATCAATGTGCCACAGTTTTTTGATCCACTCATTTACGGATGGGCACTTAGGATGTTTTCAGCACTCAGCTATTATAAATAGTGTCACTAAGAGCACAGAGTGGCATAAGTTCTTTTGAATTGGTGACTCAGGATTCTTAGGGTATAATCCCAGCAGTGGAATTGCTGGCTTAAAAAGGCAACTCCATTTTTAGATTTTTGAGGAAATTTCATACTGTTTTCCACACTGACTGCACCAGTCTGCATTCCCACCAACAGTGCCCAAAGGTTCTCTTTTCTCTGCATCCTTGACAGCCAGCACTTGTTGTTTGTTGGTGTATTAATGATGGCCATACTGACAGGTGTGAGGTGATATCTCAATATGGTTTTAATTATCATCTCTTTGATGGCTTGGGATGTTGAGCATTTTTTCAAAGGTCTCTGGGACCTCTGTATGGCCTCCTTGGAGAAGCATCTATTCAGATATTTTATCCATTTTTTAATTGGATTGTTTGTCTTCCTGGTGTTGAGTCTTATGAGTTCTTTATATATTTTGGAGATCAAACCTTTGTCTGATGTATCATTGGCAAATATGTTCTCCCATATAGATGGTTCCTTTTTCATTTTGCTGATGTTTTCATTAGCTGTGCAGAAGCTTTTTAGTTTGATGTAGTCCCAGTTGGTTTTTTTTTTTTTCTTTATCTCCCTTGCCCTAGGACATATGTCATGAAAAATATTGCTACTTGGGATATCTGAAACTTTCTGGCCAAAATTTTCCGCAAGTACCCTTATGTTGTCATGACTTATATTTAAGTGATTTGTCCATTTTGTGTTTTATTCTGGTGTATGTTGTAAGTTGGTGATCAAGTTTCTTTTTTCTTTTCTTTTCTTCTTCTTTTTTTTTTTTGCATGAACAAATTCTGTTCTGCCAAAACCATTTATTGAAGAGATTGTCATTACTCCATTGTATACTCATGCCCTGTTTGTCAAATATTAATTGACCATAGACTTGGTTTTGTTTCTGGATCCTCTATTCTGTTCCATTGAACTATGTATCTGTTATTATGTGAGTAACACCCTTTTTTTAATGTGCAAACTTTTATTTTTAAAAAAATATTTTATTTATTTGTTTTTAGAGACAAGCAAAAAGAGGGAGAAAGAGAGGGAAAGAAACATCAATGTGTGGTTGCCTCTCATGTGTTCCCTGACCTGCAACCTTGGCATGTGACCTGACTGGGAATTAAAGTGGTAACCCTTTGGTTCTCAGGCCCACTCTCAATCCACTAAGCTATACCAGCCAGGGACAGACTATTTTGATTACAGTGGCCTTGTAGTATAGTTTGATATCATGTATAGCGATTTCTCCTATTTTGTACTTTGTCTCAATATTGCTGAGGCAATTCAGGGCCTTTTTTGGTTTCATAAATTTTTTAAAAAATATTTTATTTATTTTTAGAGAGAGAGGAAGGGAGGGAAAAAGAGAGGGAGAGAGACATCAATGTATGGTTGCCTCTCACATGCCTCCCACTGGGGACCTGGCCCACAACCCAGGCACGTACCCTGACTGGGAATTGAACCAGCAACACTTTAGTGCCCAGGCCGGCACTCAATCCACTGATCCACACTAGCCAGGAATCAATATATTTTTGAAATGTTTGTTTTAGATCTGTTATATATGCCATTGGTACTGTACAAGGAATTGCATTGAATCTATAGATTTTTTTAGGTAGTATGGACATTTTAATGTCCATAGACATTTCTATTTCTATGTCTTCTAGTCCATGAACATGGTATATGCTTCCATTTATTTGTGTCTTCTTTAATTTCTTTCTTTAGTGTTGTGTAGTTTTATGAGTATAGGCCTTTTATATCCCTGGTTAGGTTTATTCCTATGTACTTATTTTTCTTGTTGCTATAGTAAATGGGATTTCTCCCCCCTAGTTTCTCCTGCTATTTTATTTTTGGTGTACAAAAACGCCATCAATTTCTGAATATTGACTTTGTATCTTGCTATTTTGCCAAATTCACTTATTATTTGAGTAGTTTTTTGGTGAAGTCTATAGGATTTTCCATATACAGTCTATGTCATCTCCAAACACTGACAATTTTATTTCCTCCTTTCCAATTTGGATGTCTTTTTTTCTGTTCTAATCACTGTGGCTACAACTTCTAGTACTATGTTGAATAAGAGTGGTGAGAGTGGACACCCTTGTCTTGTTCCTGATCTTAAGGGGAAAGGTTTTAGTTTTTGCCTGTTGAGTATAATGTTGGCTGTAGGCTTCTCATATATGGCCTTTATTGTGTTGATGTATGCCCCCTCTACCCCCACTCTGCTGAGTGTTTTTATCATAAATTGATGTTGGATTTTATCAAGTACTTTCTCGGCATTTATTGATATGATCATGTGGCTTTTTGTCCTTCATTTCTTATGTGGCATAATACACATTTATTAATTTGTGAATATTGTACCATCCTTGCATCCCTGAGATGAATCCCACTAGATCATGGTGTTTGTACGATCTTTTTAATGTATTTCTTTTAAAAAAATTATTTTAATTGTTATTCAAGTACAGTTTTCTGTCTTTTATTCCCATCCCAGTCCACCCCCCCAGTGCTCCCCACCTCCCTCCCATTTCCACCCCTCTTACTTTTTGTCCATGTGTCGTGAATACTTGTTCCTGTTATCTCTTCCTTTTCCCCCTGAAATTTCCTCCCCTCTCCCCTCTGGTTACTGTCGGCCTGTTTTCTATTTCAATGTCTTTGGTTATATTTTGCTTGCTTGTTTGTTTTGTTGCTTAGGTTCCTGTTAAAGGTGAGATCATATGGTATTTGTCTTTTTCTGCCCGGCTTATTTCACTTAGCCTAATGCTTTCCAGTTCCATCCATGCTGTTGCAAAGGGTAGGAACTCCTTCTTTCTTTCTGCTGCATAAAATTCCATTGTGTATATGTCCCATAGTTTTTTCATCCATTCATTTACTGGTGGGCACCTAGGTTGCTTCCAACACTTGGCTATTGTAAATTGTGCTGCCATGAACATTGGGGTGCATAGGTTATTTTGGAATGGTGATTCAGGGTTCTTGGGATATAATCCTAGCAGTGGAATTGCTGGGTCAAAAGGCAGATCCATTTTTAGTTTTCTTAGAAAAGTCCATACTGTTTTCCATAGTGGTTGTACCAGT
>PVKM010004139.1:0-53550 GCA_004027735.1 Carollia perspicillata
AATTTCCCCAATGATGTTTTTACATTAGGGTAGCCTCGGCTTCTCCTTTCTTACTCCCTCTCCTTTTCGATGCCTGCTCTTCTCCACTTGCCACTCAGTGTGGGACACCACATCGTGTCGGCATTAGTTTGTTATACCCATTGCTTATAACACCTGAAAAAAAATGAGGGATATAAAATAACAGGGCTTACAGCCTTAGTCTCAGAGAGCAGAAGTTCAGAGAGCTTGGGGAAGGCAATGGTTCTGTTACCCAAAGCAACTCAGAAGCAAAGGGCCACATAACAGCTTTTGAAGAGGCAGAGACCAGAGTGGCAAGACTGCTCTTTTGTTTCTGAAGGTTTCCTAGGTCTGTCCTGAGGCCCTCTGACCTTGAGGTCTCTGAGTCACCTTTATCTACAGCAAACTGCTTAACTTCACCCAACACAGAGGACCACAAATTCAGCGTCTTCAGCTGGGCCCTGGGAGCACCAGGCAGTCTTTCCACATTTTGCCTCCATCCCCTGTTGTGCTTTACAGAGAAAATAAATGCTGTGGGGGAAATCTCCCAATTTTCAGGGCCCTCCAAGTATTGGAATCTCTCCCACCCTTTCTTTCTCAGAGGCAGAGATGTCTCCCTTCAAATCCAAGGTTAATCCTTTCACTATAATATGTGTTTTGTTCCCTTTCCTCCTTCACTTACGCCTTTCCTTCATGGATATGCAACTTTTTCTTCCCCACTACTCTTTGATCGTAGCATATAAACTTGATCACTCGCCAAACCTTCTTTAAAAATCCAATTTTGTTTAAAAAATCCAATTTTAATCCCACGCACTCCTGACTCATACACACTTTTTGTCGCCTTCAACCCAGCTTCTTGGGAAATGGTCTACACTCTCCATCTCCACATCCTCATCTCCCATTTATTCCTCGGATCTAGTGCCATCTGACCTCTCCCCGAAACCTCTGCTGAAAATACTTTCACCGAAGTCACAGATGACTTTCAAACCACTAAATTCATTGGGAAATTTCAGACTTATGTGACCGATTGATGTTGCTTGGCGTTGTGGGGCACCCTATTCCTGCATCCCTTCCTCTGCTGGCTCCTGTAGGCTGTGTTCTTCCAGTTATTCCTACACCTCACACGGCGTCTTCACAGCATCCTTAATGGACTCTTCTTCTGTCAATCGCTATTTAAATAGAAACTCACACTCATTTCTACCCTTATCATTCTTTTCGGTGACTGCATTAGTGCCTATCTAAAGCAGACCTTGGTAATTTGGGGGTGCCCAGAATCTGAATCCTCTTTCTATGTTACAGATCTTGGAGGTAAGCAGAGCCCACCCTCCATGACTGACATCAAAAAGCTTTGGTCTTTGCTTTTCCAGCTTTTTGGCAACTAAAACAGAGGCACATGATCTAGTCCTGGCCAAGTAGTCCCCAGAAATGTAGATCCTGGAATAAGTTGATTTAGAGCACAAGAAAAACAGATAATTCATTCTGGTGGCAGTGAACACAGTAGGGTCAGCTTTATCCCATGCCAGGAGGCTGTAGTGGTGTGGATACTGGTCATGGTGACAGTCAGTGTCCAGTGATGGTGACAGTGGCAGTATTGTCAGTGGGCTCTTTCCGGCATCTGATTCTGGCTTTCGCTTTGGTTGATTGGCCTCCCATCATTCTTGCTTGTTTTCTGAGCTTGTGTTTCCTGGTTGGCAATCCCATATCCCACCCAATGTCCTTTTAACAAATGGCTTTTCTGTTTAAATCAGCCTGTGTGACCACTGACTGTAAGTTACTAGGATTCCCAAATCTATATCCCTACCCTTTACCTCTTGAGTTTCAAGTTGCCTTTTGGATAAGTTGCCTTTTAAGAAAACACTATTTGTATGCCTCACAGGCAAACTTGTCTCCTCCTTAATCTGCATCTCCTCCATAGTCCTAGCTTGGTAAATAGCACCTATCACTTGTTCAGTGTGAACCCTGACAGGGAAGCATCTTAGACTTCTTCTGCCCTCACTTAAAATGAACCAATTTTACCTTGTAGACATCTTAAATTTTACCTCTTACTGCATCTCAAATCAACTCCTCCTTTATATTCCTGTCTCCTCACCACAACCATTGTTCTAGCCTCCAAACTAGACCCCTCGTCCCACTATCTACCCCTCCAACCTAGTTTCTACTTAGCCGCCCGAGGGAATCTTTCTAAAACCCACAACTAACCATGTCTCTCCTCTACGGAAATCCTTCCATGGCTCCCTACTGCCCCCAGGACAAAACTTTTACCCTTTTCTTTGGATCTGCCTCCTGCGTGACTTTTACCACGTCCTCCCTTGCATCCTGTTCTCCACCCAGGCAAGGTTACATGTTTTTCCAGACCATCCAGTACACATTTTTATACTCCATTGTGCTTGGAGGGCCCAACAGTCACCATGCCACCTTCGACCCTCCCTCTTCCACTCCACAGAGATGGGTGCCTGAGCCATCAGGCCAAGCAGGGGACTCTATCACCCTGACAAAAGTGATACGTTTAGATATAGGTTTGTGACCTAAGTGGAGCCAGTCTCAGTCTTCCCCTCAAAGCACTTTCTCACCCTTTCTCACCCTTTCTCATATGGAGGAAGTGTGTCTATGGCAGGAAAGAAAATTGGAGCAAGACACAAAGTACAGCAGAGCCCTCTTTGAGCCCTGAATTCAGCCCTACCTGAGTCAATAATACCACTACACAGTTCCCTTCTTGCTTAAGCTGGTTTGTGTCGGTGCCTACCATTTGTAATTAAACTAGCTCTCATACAGAAATGGGAGGGAGTGTGCAAACAACAAAGTCCAGAATATGGAATTGTCAGAACTGAAGTGAAATGGAATCAGCGGGGATCTGGTGATTTTTGGCTGAGAAGTTGAAAATCCTTGTTATCTGGTATCAAGTCAGCTGGTTAAATGATCTATTTTATCTTGAGATTTGGGTTATGCCTCCATCCTAGGTATTTCAGTGACAACACTGGGAAGATGTCTGGATGTTGGACTATGCTGGCCTCTTCTCAAGATCTTCAATAAGGTTCTGGAGTTCAGCTTTCTTCCATACTAGCAGAACCAGTATTGTACACAGCTTTGTTTAGAGTTGCCTTTTCTGCCCGTGGCCAGCAAGCTAGTCCAGCAACAGTCTGATAATCATGTGTCTCATACATGATAAAAGCCAGACCCTCTTCTTCCAGCTAAAGTGAGTGAAAACAAAGGCACAGCGGTAGGACACCCAAGTGAAATACTGGTGCTTAAGGCCTGGGAAGTTTCAGAGTAAAAGACCGATCCTCCAATCTACACCTGAATGCTTATTTTTTTCTCCGAAATTAAATAGTATTTCTTTCACTCGGCATTCAGACCATGCCAAGGGTTTCAGTGCCTGGGAACTTGGCTGTGAATCCTGTGGGTCATAAATACTCGTTCTTGGACTCCCAGGCCACCGCCTTCTTTCTCTACCTTAGTTGGCACCCCACCTGTATGCCAAGTGTCCCCTCCACTTCCACATGCATGGTAGAAATGCCACACGGCAGGCCATGGGATCTGAGTCCCCAAGCAGACACCCAAGAAGGCAGTGATGCAACTCAGAGATGCAATGGAGTTAGCACCCTGTGTGATGCATGTTGGCCAATGGAAGACAGGAGACAAGAAAGGAATAGATTGATAAATTCCCTCTCAATTCTCTTCTTGGCGAACTGCTCCAAGGTACGGTTTCTCCTTGCAGACACCTTGTGCTTAGCAAACAACCCCGGCAGATGACCTTCTTTCTCCTCCTGGTTCACGCAAAGCAGTGGCCAGCACAGTAGTTCATTTTCTTACATTCCTTCCCATCTTTCTTGGCCTCACATTTTCTTCTCCCCATTCCCCATCCTGGGCTTCCATCTTCCCCAAAAAGTATAAGCACCTTAATCTTTGTTCTAGAGTCTGATTTCTAGAGTGCTTAGGTTAAGACACAGGACTACTATCAAAGCCCCACATTAGTGTCAATGGTAACAAGAAGGTCCTGAGGACACAACTGATTTTTCCTGCTTAAAAACAGGGACATTTATTAACCAGTCACCCCAGTAAATTTAACTAAAAAAAAAGCTGGAAAAAACAGGGAACCTAGCTCAGACTGTTGGCTTCCTGTAAGGGACCTGGTGCCAAGGTTGCCAGATCAGGCCATTTCTGGCCTGCTCTCTAGGAGAAAATGAAACTCATTTCACAGGCTTTCTTCACTATTCCCTGAATTTTCTCCTGGGAACCTAAGATTTTTCTTTGGAAAAATCAGACCTAGACTTGCAGTCTGCTCTGCCTTCTGGGTCTCTGTGCTCTTAGGCAACTAGAAGACAGGTGGCCAGGGCCTGGAATTTCAAAATCCCCTCTACAGATGGCCAGTCAAAGGCTCTGACCAGCCCAGTCTGCTTAGAGGCTGGAGAACATTGTGAGAGCGATGTCTGGAGCCAGGGCTGGGGAGAAAAGGAGTGGCACTTGGCATAGATTTAGTCACCTCTTTGCAGGCTGCACATGGCTCAGGCTGGAATGGTAGCCGAATAGCCTCCATTGGTTCTGAAGCCCCTGAGCCCATGAGGTTTCTTTCTTTGTTGGCTCTTCCAAAGAACACAGGGCCGTGTAACATAACTGTGCAAATATACTGGCTGTGAAGGGAGGCCCAGAGGCCCAAAATAGCCTGAGTGCCTTCTGAATTTGCTCTCATCACCATGCAGGCAGGTACAATCAGGAAAGTGGTTGCCAAAAGACTATATCCAAACCTGCAAAGGATCAAGAGAAATCCAGTGATCTCCACGTCCTTGGCACACTCTTTTGTAGAGTATTGCACGCGTGCTCTATTCCACTGAGGTAGAGGACAATCTCCAGGTCTGGTCAGAGCACACATCAAATCCAGAGCTGCTTCCGAAGTAAGAGGTCATTAGTCCTATCTCAGACCAAAGGTCTTTGCTCATTACATTTGAGACTCCCAGAGAGAGAAATTATAAGGGCCCTGCTAAAGGCTGAAGACTCTGTCCAAGGTCCTCAAGTTATACGGGTTCTTAGGAGGTCCTCAAATTGGGTGTCCACTGACAGACTCCCCTCAGGAGTGTTTTGGTGATACGGCTTCAGTGTAATAATGGACCATGGCCAGAGGGTGAGGAATGGAGCAGCCTGCAGGTTGGCCAGAATGAGTGCTTGTGTGGCTGCCCCACTCCTGTCCTAAGCATCTCCTTGGGGCTGAGGCTTAGCAGTCAGGTCAACTCAGGGATATCTGATGATCTGGTCCGGGCCACTGGAGCATGAACTACTAGCCAAGTAGTTCAAGAATAGGTAATCTTTCTCTGGGAGCATTGAGCAGACAGGCCATTATGGAAGCCATGAAGTTAAGGGGGAAGGAAATGGGCAAAGTGTGACCTGGTGCTAAGAGACAGAAATCCCAAGGGCCAGAGCCAGACTCAAGGACAAAGAGTCAGCAAGATTCTTGATGATGGTTCTTAGCTCGCAGAGAGCCTAAGAATCAAATCAATCAGTTTGAAAGGAATTGTATCACCAGAAAATTGTCATGCCTGGCAAATAAATAGGGATCTGGAAATGTATAATCTCTAAAGCAATCTTTGGACCCAAAATCATGTCCAAAGGAAGAGACTTCAGTTCCAGAAGTGGCATCCCCTTTGGGATGTCCATAAAGGACAATAGATAAAGAATCAAGTGAAAGGATCAAGAACAATCAGTTTTGTTGAACAAGAAACTTGTTCCACTGTCTAGAAGGATGTGCTGTGTGCTACAGATTAGTGACCAATGTTTTCTCTTCTCCCCCATTCCAAATGGAAGATTTTTCTTTTTTAAAACTTGTTACCCTATTTTCTGCCACTATTTCTTATTGGTTATGTAGGGGTAACTAAATGTATCTTTCAGCCACAGGTGACAAAATCATAAGTTATACCCAGACCTGAACAAGAATTGCATAGCGTGACGGGACACTGGACTGAGGTTCAGTAAAGCAACTGGACATGATTCTGTTTTGTCTTCCATTGGAAAGTGGGTGTGTTTTTTAATTTATTTATTTTATTTTTAGAGGGGGAGGGAGGAAGAGAGGGAGAGAAACATATGAGAGAGAAGCATCAATTAGTTGCCTTCTGTACATGCCCTGACCAGGGACCAAACCTGCAACCCAGGCATGTGCCTTGACCGGGAATTGAACTGGCAACCTTTTGGTTTGCAGGACAATGCCCAACAAACTGAGCCACATGGGCCGGCACAGTGGGTGTGTCTTTGTTGTTGTTGGGCCTAGGATCATTGCATTGTTAGGCAGGCACACTTGAAATTGATGTTTGTCAAGAAAAGTATAGGTGGATGCTCAGCAATAAAGGGGTGGAATACTAAATTCACATTGCTTTTCTGCCTATCCTCTTTGTCTTTGGGAACCCATTTCTCCCCTTCATGCAGTCCTGGTGAAGTTGCCAATTACAGTGGTTATCCTTCGACCCTAGAGGTAAGCATGTGTCCATGCTGGCCAGAGTTCTTCCTAGGACTTTACAGCTGGAACTAGTGAGGCCAAGCCAAGAGGTGGAGCATCATCACTTGAACCCCTAGGTCCAGCCATGCCAGAAGGCAGATACATCCTTTGATTTATCATTTGTGTGCATCAATTAATTTCCTATTGTCTTAAACATGTTTGAGTTGGGTTTTCAACACTTGCAGCTGAAAGGGTTCAGACTAATAGATACACACACAACAGAGACAGAAACACTATGTTGTTCAAACTCATTAGACCTTATACATGATTATATGGAATTATTACATGGAAGACTTATGTCTTCCATGATCTTATGGGGGCCAGCAAACTTTTTACCTGAAGGGTCAGATAAATATTTTAGGGTTTGTGGGCCCCATATGGTCTCTGTCTCGTATTCTTTTTTATTTTTACAATTTTTTAAAAAGGTAAAAACCATTGTTAGTTTGTAGGTCATATAAAACCAGGCTGCAGGCCAGATCTGCCTGCAGGCCCCACATAGTTTGCTGACCCTTGGTTCAAACCCGGCAGCCCCTGCAGCACTGGTACACAATTCTCCACTCCTGAACTAGGAAGCAAAATACTCTTAAATGCCATTTTGGTTCAAATGTCTTGATGTGGCTTGGTAATGACTTCAGGTAGAGTTAAGAAAGGGAAGAGGGTCTTGGTGCCCACTCTCTGTCACATAATAGGCACTAAATTAAATGTAATCATTAATATTTCATGGTAAAGGTAATTTATCAAAATGATACAGCTGTCCAAATATCTTTGCCCAGATGTCCCAGTTCATCCTCAAAGACCATTTCCCTCCTTTCATCTCCTCCAGGAAAACTTTTTCTAATCTCCAATCACGTCTGAACTAGGTGCTCTTCTTGCTGTCACAGACCTTGTGTGGTCTTCCATTAGAACTACACTACGGGTCTGTCTTCCCTTCTAACTTTTAGTACTTAGAATGTGCCTGAGCCCCAGCTCCTAGCACAGTGCTCAACTCCTAGTCCTGATAGGGCCTCCAAACTTCCAGGCGAAATCTGTTGGAATGTGCAGGTGCTACCTATCTCCAGCAGTGTCCAGGGTGGCCTGTCTAAGTGTTAGCCTTGTGCTGATGTACAGATGTCCTCACTACTGGTTCTTCTATCAGTTGGAAATTTTTAGTTGATATACACCGCACCTACCTGGCAATGTTATTATTAGCGGGCCTATTTTTCTTCCCATTCCCTCCAAAAACGAGTCAAAGACAGAGGAACAGGTAGGAGCATGTTTTCTTAGAAACCATTATGAAGGAGGAACCCTCTGACCCCACCCCCACATCCTGTACTGTCTGATGTACTGTAAGATTAGAGACCTCCAGCCTTAGCAACATCTGGCGATCAGAGTGCCTGCCACACAGCTGGGCCACAGACCAGTTGGATCCATGTCTGTTGGGTGGAGAGGAAAGTATCCTCCTGACAAAAATATGCACAAGGCCGTGTGGGCCCAGGAAAGGCTGACGAAGGCAAGGTGAGTCGGGGTGTTCTAAGCTGAGATCTTCTGCCCATCTCACAGAAGCAGGCAGGAAACACCACCATGGATCAGCTTTATATGGCACCCACTGTATACAACAGACAGACAAAGACAGAGACAGAGCACACACCACTTCTAAGCTGAACACTGCTCACCATCTAGAAGCACCTCGGATAAGCACGTGAGACACTCTTTGCATAGGAAAGATGTACTTTTTAAAGTAATGAAGAAGTATTTTGGCAAAACATCTACTTCTCTCTCAGGTCCAGGGTAAAGAGGGACCTCTAAATTCTGAAGCTTCTACGTATTGAAAATTATCCCCTTCTCAATGGCAGTATATACAGTAGCAAACCTTCCAAGTCTGTTGTCACAGCCCTCTATATGTATCCTGAATCTACTCGATAGGTGGGCAAACTTAGACTTAGAGACAGAAGGTGGCCCAGAGCAAGGGGACACTGGGGCTGGCTCAAGGTGAGGGGAAACAGGAGGTATCTTGGCTCAGCCAAAGGCAGGGCCTCTGTCTATCTAGAGGGGGTAGGGAAAAGCCAAAACTCCCTTTTCCTTCCTGCTTGAGGAAGCAGCTGTCAGGAAAGAAAGGCAGCTTGCTGCCTCAGGGGCCCCTCTGGGTGGCAAAGGCCGGGCAGGCCAGAGCTCCTCCTGAGGCCTCTTCAGTGGTGTCCTGTGCATTCGGGGATTGCGGGCTCACTGCTTCCATAAGCCTCATTACCTGCATCTGAGCCTAGACCTCAAGTCCTTAATTATTTTAAAAAGGCAGGGTGGGGAGATGGTTTAAGAGAACATGAGACACAGAACAATCTTTCCACAGCCTCCCTCTGACCAGGCCGGGACTTTTAAAGGTCTCCTTCGCCCTGTCTCCTGGGGATATTTAAAGGCAGTTTTTATAAGACTATATACTGTCTTTTGTGTTTCTCTTGTGTGGTTTTGTTTGTTTAGTTTCTTCTTTATGAATATATATACACCCATATATAGATATACATGTATATATCTATATATCTATATATATATTCTTTAAAAAGCAATAGTCCTTTGGTCCCTAAACTCTAAGGAACGATAAGATTTCGAAAGAAGCGAATCTGGGCTTCCCTTACAGAGAAGCCCTTGGCACCCCCAAGGCCCTCTGCGGGTTCCCCTCTATGCCACAGGCGTAGAGCAACCCACTCGATGAAGACAATCCTTAAAAGTAGCCTGAGCCCGAGGCGCTGGCCTTGGGTCCAATCTGCTTGCGTCTGCGGCTGCTCCTTCAAGAAGGGCTGCTTAAGTGCTTCTGTGCTTTTCCTCTCCTTTCTTCTCACTCTTCAGGATCTGTTGTTGGTATTAATTGATAAGGGGTGGGGGGGAGGCAGAAATCAGTCTGGAGGGCGAGATAAGAGCAGCTTGCCCATCAGCTACGGCTTAGGCAAGCGCCCGGGCCTCTCTTCCAGAGGCGCAGAGCTGCGGCAGGGCCAAGGCAGCAGCCTGACCCACTGAAGCCAGACCCTGCGTCCCAGGCAGATGACCCCAGCCTAGCACCCACCCCAGAGGGCTCCCTGGGGTAGCTCAGATGAGGCAGGGCCGTGGGGACCTTGTGAGATAGTCAGTCTCTAAAAGTTGCAGGCGGCTGGCCCTGCCAAAAACCTCACAGAGCCTGTCCTCTCCCTCTCCATCACCCACCAGGCCCCGCAGGTCCTGCCTCTTCAGTGTACTCGCTTCTCTCCTCATGCCCACGTTAACTGCCCTTTCCCCGCCCCTTACCTTACGTTCCTTCTTTGCCTAAACTCCTCATGGTTCTCTACCGTCTCCTCTACCAGCATGAAGTCCAAACCCGGCCTTCAAGGCCCTTTACAAGCCTGCCCAAACCTAGTTTCCTAGTCTCGTTCTCCATCCCCCTGCCCTGTCCCAACGTGCACTCTCTCCTCCCATGCCCCACTGTGGCTATCTCTGGAGTAGAAGTAACTGGTTGATCTTGCTGTCAATTGTCTCTCTCAAACGATGGGAACAGGAACATTGCCTAATTTATCTCAGTCCTTGGATTGAAGGAAAAACACAAACTCTGTAACTAAGGATTCCTCCTAACTGCTGGGTCCTCTCTCCCAGACTTTTTCATTGATGGGTACCCAACATCCCAAAGAAAACATCAAAGCAGAGAGGGTCTCCAGCACACAGGCCCCATCTGCCAAGGGTCCACCAGGACTCACCTTTCTGTGGCTGGTCAGTGAGAGCAGATCAGTAAGGCCTGTTGGCATCCTTGGGCCTCTTTAGCTGGACCTTGAGCCTCTTCATGCCAATTTGAAAGCCATTCATGGCTTGAATAGCTGTCTGGGCACTGGTTGGATTGTCAAAGCTAACAAACCCTGGGGGTTTGGGCACAGGGGTTAGCTGGGAACTCTGCCTGGCAGGGCCTCCTTTGTCTCTGACCAGCCCCATCTTCTCTCTGCCCTCGGGCCAGTTCCATCAAACATATGCCCCATTGTTTGCTCATACATGTACATGTACTCATACTTACATGGGCAAACAACCTGAATTTCACACAATGTGATCCTTGGAAGGCCAGGCAGCAATTCTCTTGGTTGGGGTGTTTCCCTGTCTTTTCCTACCATGGGTTGACTCTCCCCCTCCACAGCTCCCACTCTGGTCCTCTGAACTGCAGCTGGAGTTGGAAGGGATCCCTGGGTCCCAGCCCAGTACCTTCTGTCCTGGCTAGACCCCAAAGCCTGACCTCATCAAAGATCTTTCAGACACCTGACCTTCCCAGATAAACCTGACCTAGACTTGTTCCTGGTCTGGGCTTAGCCTCATCACCGGTCTGTGACCCTTCTTTGTGCTATACGCTCAGCCTTTGGGAATCATTGACTTATGTGGGAACAATCTTGGTCTCTGTGAGAAATCCAATAGTTGCGAGTGGGATAGGCCCAGGGATGGGGCTCGGCTTACCGAAACACTTGCTCTGGTTGGTGGCTCGATCCACAAAAACTTTGGCAGAGACGACAGCCCCAAAGGGCAGAAATGTCTGTATGAGTTCTGCATCACCAAACTCCTGAGGCAGGTGATAGATGAAGAGGTTACAGCCTTCTGGGCCTGCAGGAACAGGAGTAGGCTGGTCCGCGGGAGGGACTCGGAGTCCAGTCCCACCAGGCTCTGATATCCAGCCCCATCCCTCACCTTCTCTTTGCTGCTGGGGCAAGGCTGAAGGCTGCTGGGGAAAAGCTGTGCTCATTGGGGTGTAGGCCGATGGATAGGCTGCTGGAGACAGAGGTGGGAGTGGGCAGTGAACTCCAGGAGCCTTCTCCCAAGCAGGGCACCATCTGCCTGGCCACCGTGACCAATTCAGCCCAGTCCACAATAACTCTCACCCTTGGACAGATCGTTCAGGGGTCGGGTTTGGGAGAGTAGACTCCTCAAAAGAGAGCATGCCCCACATTTCCCTACTCCTTTCTGGGACCCTTCAAACCGCCCCCTCCACCCACGCTGCGTAGAGCCCAGTGAAACCTGCGTAGTGGTGCATCCCAGCGTAGGCCTGCTGCAGGGGGTCAACCGCGCCGGGGCTCTGGGCTGGGGAGAGAGACGTGCAAGGCCACAGTGAAGGCAGGCTGGTGGGCAGAGTGAAAAGCAGCAGGGAAGGAGAGAAATCCCCTCCTGGGGAGTCTGCCCCGCCCTCCTCTCCGCTCCCCTCTCCATTTCGGGGAGGTTTTGGTGGAGTTGGGAGGCCCACCTGGATAAGGGGAGAGCCCGTTATTGTAGAGAGTGTCGGAGGCAGGCTGCCCGTTGCTCTGGGGGGTCAGGGGGCCGAATCCATTGACTCCGATGGGCGCCGGGAGACCTGGGAGTGTGCCCTGGCCGCTGCCTGGAGGGGAGCTGGCTGCAGGTGGCAGAGAAGGTCGCAGAGTCAGGCCAGCGCCTCCCACATGCCCCTCCGGGAAGGGGCCCCGCCCCCTGTTCTCGGTACCTGCTGCTGGCAGCAGCGGCGTGGCGACCAGGCTGAAGGCCGCCACGTGCTGCATCTGTGCGGCCACGGCGGCCACTTGGCCTAGACCCGGGCCCTGTGCCGCTGCCAGCAGGGCCGCCTGGTGCTGCAGGATCTTTGGGAGGGAAAAAGGAAGGATGTGGATGGCCCAGCAGCTGGCCGCTGCCCCTGTTTCTGACCTCCGACGACGCCCCACCCACCCGTCCGCTGGAGAACCTGCACCTACCGCCGTGGTGTACGCGCCGCAGGCCCCAAGCGGCAACGGCGCTGGGTGGAAGGCGCCCAGCTGGCCTGCCATCTGCTGCATCCGACGCAGCGCGCGCTCCCGGTCCGTGTCCGCCAGCTTGACTACGAGGCTGGATGAGGCGCCCTGGGTAGGGCAGGGGAGGCCGCGGTGGCCGGTCCAGACCCCATCCCTGGCCTTGGGCCGAAAGCCTCGCGCATCAGGCCCTTCCCTGGGGCGCTGATCGCCTGTGGAGAGGAGGAGCCCATCCCCACCCCACCGGCCTCACCCTGGGCCCTCACCGCCCTCACCGCCATGGTCCGGCTGCCGTGCAGACTCTGGATGGCCGCCTGAGCTTCCCCCTGACTCCCAAATTTTACAAAGGCACAGCCTGGATCAAGACAGAGGGATTGGGTCAAAGGGGCCACAAGGTCCTGTGGCCTAGAGTGAGGAGAGATCACCAGGAAACCCCGAGGTCAGCTTAAGTCACCTTTACTGGTACCATCCGGGCTCCGCAGGACGGTGCACTCCTCAATATGGCCAAAAGGCTGGAACAGGCGTCTGACGTCTTCCTCACCCTGCTGCTTCCCCAGCATCCCCACAAACAGCTTTCGGTCCTCTGGGGACAAACCCGGGAGTGACTTAGGGACCCTCAGTCCTCTCGGACTCCCCACAGTAGCCGGAGGAACTTAGGAAGGTAGTTCAGGACAGCAGCTGGGGGAGCTGTAGGGAGCGAGAAGGTTCTGGGCTACGAGGAGGGGTTTCTTTGGGGGCAGGATGACCTACAGACAGATCTGGAGGAAAG
Source organism: Carollia perspicillata (assembly GCA_004027735.1). NCBI lineage: Eukaryota > Metazoa > Chordata > Mammalia > Chiroptera > Phyllostomidae > Carollia > Carollia perspicillata. The sequence continues at coordinate 12,962 of PVKM010004139.1, forward strand.
GAATTCAACCCAGATTTCCATCAGGAGACCCTGGGACCTGGGGAAAGCGAGGAAGTCTCACTGCTGCTCCTGTGAAAATCGATTTAGTTCACATCTTTGGTTAGGTAGAGCCCTGTATGCATCTTTCGTTTGTTTGACCTTTCTGTGCTTAAAGTTTGAGCAAGGCTGGCTATTTTGGACCATTTCAGCCCTCTTAAGTGAAGAGGGACTCAGAGGAGGCCTTTGGGTCCGGGGAAGAGAAGTTCACCTGTGTGGGTTAGCCTGATGGCCATGGATAGAATCAATGTCCCTTCCTGCTCAAAAATCAAGGAGGGTTTGGATCAAAAAGCAGCACCAGAAGCAATAGTCTCATCATACAGCCTCATCCCCAGACTCTGAAATGAGGACTCTTCAACCCCAGCATCAAACTCAACTTGGGTGTCCCAAAAGACCTAAAGAGAGGGGGAAGCTTGAGTTCTTGAGTCTCTAGCGTTAGCATCTTCCCCACTACACTTGCTGAACTCCTGACCCCACTCCTGACCTCCCACCTCCACCACCGCCTTCCCTCACTGAGCTGCCAGGGCCCTCACTAAGCCTGCTGCCTCCTTTCCGACTTCCCCTGTTCTCCCACCCTGATCCCTCTCTAGGGAGAACAAGTTCTGCCTGTAGACCTGGATGGCTAGCCGAGAACAACTCTAATTCCTCCCTGCATCCACCCTTCCTCTGGGAGTGGCAAAACGGCCAGGAAAGGAGCTGCAAGCTGGGTCTGTGTCCCCTGGAGAAAGCTGGGGAGCTGGGGCTGGAGACCAGGGCTTAGCTTCACAACCAGCAAGCCAGGCCTCAGGACTGCTGCTTAGGAGCCTGGAGTAGAAGGGTTGAGTCTGCAGGGCCTTCTGTCAGAGAGCCCTGCTCCTTTCTGCTCCAAGGTAAGTCTCTGAATTCAATATGGGGCTTTCTCCAGGTGATACAAGTTGAGATAGAAGTAGGTGAGAATCTGGCTTCAGGCTCCACCTTCAAGGTCCTGGAGCTCAAGAAAACCCATCCCAAACTCCTTTACTCCTTGACAAGCTTGGCTAAGCTGATGGGTGTCTTTGGATCTTGTGTCCAAGGGAAGAAGGCTGGTGGAGGTCAAAAAGAAGAACACACTGTCCAAAGTTAGCAGTGGAGGGAATCTCCCACTAGGCTATGGTGTGGGGTCTGGCCTAGGCTTCCCTGGGTATCCTGAGATGTCTGTCTGTCTCTCTGCCAATGCTGTGTCTGTGTGAAAGACAGGGGCAACAGTTTATGTGGGATAGGAATAGTGTGTTTCAGCAGAATCTGCCCAGTGGATTACTGCCCAGTGATCCTGAAGGAAAAGAGATGTATAATATACTTGTGGCCAGAATTCTAGAGGAGGTGCTGACTTTCTGTGGTGAGAGTACTATCTGGTAGGTGTGCTTCTGGGAGTGTTAGCCACGGAACAGTGCCATTGGAACATATCACTGGCTCCCTAGGTTTTTTTTTTTAAGCTGTGGAATCCATTTTTCTAACAAAAATATTAGGATGAAGTTCAAAATATAAGAGAAAAGCAAAAACTACTCTGATGAAGGCAGGAAAATATGTATGGGTGCATACACACTGGAGTTGTTCTTGCTTCCTTCTCCCCTAGTACCCCCTGGAGGCTCTCCAAGGAAAGTTCTTTGAAAACCACTGACCTAAAAGATAGAGAATAGAGTTCCAGAGGGTGTATGAAGAGGGACCTCTGATCTATTCAGGAACCTGAGAAAATAGGAAAAGTCTTTTGAATCTCTTGACCAATATAATGCTGCTGGCTTTGCCTTGACATTGGAGGACAGGTCTCATTTGGTCAGGGAATGAAATTCCAGAAGACTGTGCCACTGTTCTGAGCTGGGACACTTAAGTATGTCCATGTGGCTGCCGAAGGCCCAGAGGGGCTGGAGTCCCAAGATTAAAGGGGCTTAATGATGCCCTAATTTAAATTGCACCTGTGTCATTGGGAAGGGTCTACAAGATGGTGATGGTAGCTAGCTGAGATGTCATGCCACATGGAACAGCATTCTGGTAGCCATAGGTAGGAAAAGAGATGTCAAGGCTAAGGTAGAGCTCCCAGGATGGGAAAAAGGGTTGTGTAGACAGTAGTCTGATCCTTCATCTGCTCTTCTTCTTGTTGATTTTTTTTGAGGACGGTTGTTAGTTCAAGGTGATGTCATAGATCATGAAATTCTACGATCCTTCTTTTCAAGTGACAGTCTCCCAAGTTACAAATTTTCATTTTTTTAAAAAAAGATTTTATTTATTTATTTTTAGAGAGATGGGAAGGGAGAGAAACATCAATCGGCCTCTCACACACCCCCAACCAGAGACCCAGCCCGCAAACCCAGGCATGTGCCCCAACCAGGAATGAAACCAGTGACCTCTTAGTTTGTGAGACGATGCCCAACCCACTGAGCTGCACCAGTCAGGGTCATGTTTTCACTTTCATTACAACACATGGACACTATGGTTCTGGGCTACTGGCTGCATAGAATTTGAAATTAAAATGATGCTAGGGTGTAGGCTAGGCTCTGTGCTGCCTATTTCCCAGGTATCACTTTGAATCCTGGTATCGCCTTTGCCATTTTCTAGGGACCTTAATAGTGTTTGATAAGAGGATGATCTAGGTCACAGTGCCTTAGGTGATTCTGAAATGGTGGGATACATGTCTTAAGAGAACTGGTGAAAGAGAAATACAGGCCAGACCTCTAAAAATAGCCCCCAAATCCACAATCATCAAGATTTGGAGGGCTGATTAATGCCCCCAGAGAGACATGATGATGTGATTTAGTCTAGATAATTCAATTTTCTCCAGGTCCAACTGTACCAGTGTGGTAAAAAAGGAGAGTCTATACGAGACAGGTCAGAAATGTCTGAATACAAATTTTCCATGGGTGGTGGGTGGGAATATCAAACAGCGAGGCTCAACCTTCCTGAAGTGGGAGGAATTGAAAGATAGCATCAGTGTAGAATTGAGATGTAGTTGGAAAGACACACGATTGAATGGTATAACTGCATTTTCCTGTTGGCAACCAATGTATACTCCTTGCTCTTCTACCAAATGCTTTTTGAACCCAAACCAAGTTGTTTGGGCTGAAGGAGGCCCATCTCCATGAAGCTGCCTTGTGCAGCTGGTCAAGGATCCTAATACAGCAAATGATGGTGTTGAGACTCCAGAGTCAGTCCACTCCATCTTCTTCAGATGTTATTCAAGAAAAAAAGGTCCTGCCTCAAGTTGGCCCAGAGAAACTCCTGTGGTGCTGGCTTCTAGGTCCCTTGCACCCATTCATTTCCATGGTGGTGGATCAAAGACTTAAACGTAAGTGCTAAAACTATAAAACCCTTAGAAGTAAACATAGGGGAAAAGCTTCATGACCTTGCATTTAGCAACGATTTCTTGGGTATGACACCAAAAGCATAGGCAATGAAAGTAAAAATAGATCAATTGGACAACATCAAGATTTAAAAAAAATTATGCATCAAAGGACAAAATCAGAGTGAAAAGGCAATCTACAAAATAAAGGAAAATATTTGCAAATCATATATTTGATAAGAGGTTTATATCCAGAATATATAGAAAGCTCCTGCAACTCAGCGACAACAATAAACCAAATAATCTGATTTTAAAATGAACAAAAGACTTAAATAGACATTTTTGCAAAGAAGATATACAAATGACTAAGAAACATATGAGAGGATGCTCAACAACTCTAAGCATTAAGGAAATGCAAATCAAAACCACAATGACCTAGCATCTCACACCCATTGGGATGACTGCTATAAAAAACAAACAAACAAAAATAACCAGTGTTGTTGGGAAGAATGTAGAGAAATTGGAACACTTCTACACTGTTTGTGGGAATGTAAAATGATATAGCCACTACAGAAACCAGTATGATGGTTCCTCAAAAAAAAAAAAGAATTATCATGTGACCTAGCAATACAAGTTCTGAGTACATATCCAAAAGAGTTGAAAACAGGGTCTCAAAGAGATATTTGTGTGTTTATGTTCACAGTAGCATTGTCCAAAATAGGAAGCAACCCAAATGCATTGGGTTGATATGGCCCAAACCGATGAATGCATAAACAAAATGACACGCATACATACAATGGAATATTATTCAGCCTTTTAAAGGAAGGAAATTCTGATGCATGTAACAACACAGGTAAACACTGAGGACATTATAAGTGAAATAAGCCAGTCACAAAGATAAATACTGCACGATTCCACTTATATAAGCTGTCCAGAGTAGTCAAACTAATAAAAACAGAAAGTGGAATGAGGGGTGTCAGTGGACTGAGGGAGGATGAATAGAAGGTTATTGTTTGATGGGTACAAAGTTTGTTTGGTAAGATGAAAAAGTTTTGGAGATTGCACACAATGTTAATATAGTTAATGCTACAGAACTGTACACTTAAAAATGGTAAAGATAGTAAGGTTTGTTGTCTCTATTTTACCACAATTTTTAAAAAAGTAAAGTAAAGCAGGGCTTTAAGTGCAGCTGAAAATAGGGACTTAGACCAAGAAAGAACCATCATCGTCCTAATCCAGGAGAGACAGGAGGTGAGTAAGAAAGGTAAACCCAGCACAGCTTCTAGGTTCCCTTTAAAGAGAAGAACCTCAACCTCCCAAAATGCCTTTTACTTTTGCAGGCCGTGTACTTGTATCTGAAGGGCTTATAAGAGATTCAGCCATACCTATGACCTAAACGTGTTAAAACCACCAGCTTTGAGTGATCTTCTCTGAATCAAGCTAAAGGAAAGCACTTTTTTTAATTTTAATTTTTGTTAAATCCTCACTCAAGGTTATGTTTTTATTGATGAGAGAGAGAGAAGAAAAACATTGATTCCCACCTGAATGCACCCTCACTAGGGATTGAACCCACAACCTAGGTAGTGCTTTAACAAGGAATAGAATTGGCAACCTTTTGGTGTATGGGTTGATGCTCCAACCAACTGAGCCACCTGACAGGGGCAAGAAAGCACCTTTTCTTACCTTTGGAGGTAGAATGCATTATAGGAAAAGAAACATTAACTTGAGTAAAGTCTTAAGCAGTACTGTGAAACTCATCCAGTCAGGTCTTAGTCAAAAGAATACTTTTTAAAAAAAAGAATTAAATAAGTATAAGGGTGTAAGATATGAATGTCAACTGACTGACAGAACAGTAGCTGCTAAGGTCTATATTTGATTTTCATAAGAGGACATGGCCCACTATTATGATATTCTAAAAATTCTAGCTCAAAATTTAACTTGAACTCAAAGTTTAATTGTTGAAGACTGAAAAAAAAATTTAGAAAAAAAATTTGGAAAAGATAGCTCACTTAGTTAGATAAAAATATGTTTATTACTCAAAATCCAAGCTGATACTTAAACAAGCCCTTGTGAGTACAGGGAGAAATTATTTAAACAATTACAGGATAGTGATAGGAGAGTTGATACAAAAACAGATAATGAGATTTTGAGTTAAATCAAATTTCAAGATTAAAAAAGAGATGCCTCACCTCAGGGAATGTTTAAAATTTTAGTTAAAAAGTAAAGTGAAAAGAGTGCATGGATTGATTACTTAACCTACTTCTGTACCTTAAGATTCTTGGAAACAAAAATATTTGCTAAGTGAAAAAGTACAGCAAAGATGGGGAACAGAACAAGCAGAGCAGTCACTGTTGTGATTTATGACTTCATTGATGTAACGCTATGAAACTTGAGAGAGAGCAAAGAATGTACAGGGGTTTGATGATTTTGAAGATTTTGCTTTAGGACTAAAAAATGCTTTTCTTATAAGATTGGTACTTATAATTTAACTTACTTTTTTAGTGCTTCCATAGTAGAAACACTGTCAGTTAGGAAAAGTCAACCAGTCTCTATGCTGAAGGGCAAATAAAATAGACCTATTTAGTTACTATTGCTTGAGAGATTTGGGGATCTCTAACTCTGACCTTGTACAATTTGAGGTTAACATTTTGAAATATATAAACCTTGAATTTTTATGCAGGTCAACATTTTAATGTTTACATTCAAATAAATCCAAATGCCAAGGGAAACGTTTTTGGCATTATGCATGTTTACTGTAGAAATGGGTGCCATTAGTAAATTAGGAGATAGTTTTATTTAGGAAAATTAGATGCATTACTTTAAAGAATATACTGTTCCATGCCCCAGGATGTAATATATAAGCATGGAGCTTGGAGTATACGAACAGCATGAATTTAGCTGCAGAATTTATTGGGAACTGGGTGGGACACATTAAAAGGGTGCTACAGTATAGTCCATGGGGACTTGGATGACCATCTGGCGCTCCAAGTGCCACCAAGGCTGCCTGGGTAACTATGGAAGAAGAGGACCCAGCACCTTGTATCAGGTAAATCCTGCTGTGTTGCTACTATTACTGCATCATAAGCATGGAATGCGCATGTTACCAACGACTTCTAAAAGTAATGCAATTACAATGTGCTTAAAATACAAGTTATTTCAACCACAAACCTCATGTCTATTCACTAAAAATAAGAGAAACACTACTCTGTTAAATTGGCATCAAAATTCAAAAGACAGAGTGTTAAAGTAACCATTTTTGTTTAAAAACTTATATGTGTGTACAATAGAATAGTACTGTATGGCAAATGGAAGAAAAATGGAAGCCTTTGAGTCAAAGAAGCAAACCTGATAGGTTTGGCTAGACTCTCATAGTGCTGGTCCACTTAAAAAATTGAGTTAGTTGCCAACATTTAATATAATTAAAATAGAAACTTTTATTAGACCATGACGATCTTGCCCATTTAGAGTTACTTACTTGACTCCTGTAACATTTGAGTTGGTGACCCCTGTTTTACAGAAAGAAAACCCTAATAATCCCTTCTAGAAGAAGATAACAGAATTTTGGAAAGTTATATTTGCCTTGATACTCTTTGGATTATGTCTGTTTTAATACCAGTACACTTATCAGATATATAAATTATTATTATTCAACTGTAAACTAAGGAATTTAATTTCAGGAATATTAAAAAGTATGTAGGTGCATAGGCTCCAATATATCAGGACAGCTGTGAACACTAACTTTGAATGTTTATAGAATGTTTGGAATCGCAGAGATAAGACTTGAATGGGAAAAGATGTCCCACACTGGTGTGAAATGTTACATTTCAAAAGCAAAATCCAATACCATTTTAAAAGTTGGGTTTCAAAAGCATTAATTTTGTGTTAAAATTCAGCAGAGAACTGAACTCACTTTAGAAGAGATATATGATAACATTGGAGAAAAGGAACACATTTTGATTAGTAACGATATTATCTAACACAGATCAGTTGGTAGTAGAATATTTATAAATTGTAAAGACCCAAGACTTAGTACATATGCCTCCCCTCTCCTAAATATGTAGCAGGGAACATTTGGAGACTCAAAGTAGGTGCAGAAAGGAATCGAGAGACCTTGTTATTTGAACCTGCAAGAAGAATTATCCATGGATGCATTTGAAGTATATGCTCCTTGAGACCCATCACTTGTCAAGAAAAACCTGTGTTAACACGTAACCACTGAAATTATGAATTCTACTGCTAGGCAAACCTCTTTTCAGCCAGATGTGCTTTTCTTGCTCTCTTGAGCTGCTTTGAATATAAACAGGTATTGAGATGGGGCGCCACATGAACAGACTTTGTCAATGATGTGACACCTGAGAAAACTGATCAAAAAGGAAGAAAAATGATAAAAAAGGCTGATGCCACTAGTTGGGGTCAGTGACCAGGACACATGTGCCAGACAGGCAGAAGCATTATCAGCACAGAGGCTTCCTTTGTGAATCTGCCCTCCCTTTGGATAAGTTGTGTTAGACTCCAAACAATAGGAGAGCCCCCGGAACTGTGGATGTAGTTCCTGAACCAGATTCTAAGTTGCATCGTGTTCTTTTGAGCTCTGTACATACTGTTCTCTTTGCCTGAAATACTTGTTCCCCCTCCTCCTTTTTCTATTGACTACTTCTTGTTCATCCTTGAGATTTTAGCTTAAATATTTCTCCTTCTGGGAGTCCACCTTGCTCTCCCAGACTAAGCTAGTCACCCTTTGTTTGTGTCCCCAGGACTTGAAAAGCATTGATCACATTGAATTGTAACCCCTTGTTTACTTATCTGTATCCTCTCATCACTCCAGAGCTCCATGAGGCCAAGGCCGATCTGCCTTGCTCACGTCTGTATTTCTAATGTGGCGTACATTACGCAGAAGATGTTGGTTAGATGGTTGAATAAATTGAATCCCAATCTGTCTACTTCTTAGCTCACTCAGGTACTCTCAGGTAGCCTCTCAGCTACTGGGACTGTCTAGCGTTTGTGCGCAGGGCATAGAAAATGGCCAAAAATGGCCTTGATGCCTAACAGAGATTCGAGCAGCAATTCTTGGGACAAGTGAACCAGGGGTTTGGTGTGCAGCCTGGAGCTTCTCAAACACCTTTCTGGAAAGAATGAGATGAGAAAGGAGGATTTGTGTATGGAGAGAAGGGAGGAAGCTTGGAAATATCTCTTTAAGGCAAAGAAGGTGTGATAACATCTTGACAGAAAACTGAGAATGAAGACTCAACGTCAGACAATCTTAAAGGATGAAAGAAGGATTTCTTGGAAGCACTAACTCACAATGGAACCATGGATCTATGAGGGCTCCTTGTACTGAACATGAAGTCTGAGAGGGTGTGCAGAATTAGTAGGGGTCAATAAATGTTTGTCAATTGGGTTCCATTCTCTCCCTGACCTTGGGCAGCTTCTTTCATCTAACAAAGCCATGGCTGATCTTGGGTAAGGCAGGAAGAGTCTATCTAAGGGAGAGTCAGCAGACATTAGGGAGGGCTACAGGCAGGTATAAGGCCCAAGGGCAAGAAAGACGCCAAGAACTGGCACCAGATGCTAGCACTGCTTTTCTAGCATGGAAGCTGGCTGGAATGAAGCTGGTTGTCAAAGAGCACAGGCTCTCAACCCCTCCTGTCCTTAAGAAGCATTGATCTTTGTGCACCAGGAAACAGTACAGCTAGAAAACTTCCAAATTCATTCCATGACCTCTAGCATCAAGTCAAACTCTAATATGGCTACAAAGTCTGTTCTACGAGCCTCATCTTCAACGATGAATAGCCAGGCAATTGCAATGAAGGAATGAGTGGCCCCACCCTAGAGTGAACAAGGTTCTCTGCAATCAGAAGAATCTGGGAAAGGAGAATAACTCCAGCCTTTTTCTTCAAACAATGAAGAACATGGGAAAACAGGAATGAATTCTCCTCATGGGCAAAGTAACAACAGCTCCCTTCCTCTATCTCCTGCATCTGCTTAGGCTTTTCCTGCCTCTTTTGGGTCTAGGGACCCTGGGACCTCATCCCTTCTTAGTCTGAGCTGGTATGGCTTAGCTGTTTCTGGTACTGAGTAACTCTGGGCCCCACTTCTAGACCCCTGACCCAAGGAGGTTCTAGTAATAAACCACAAATAGGACTGACTCCAGGAGTGCACCCCCCATCCCCTATATAGGTGATACCCTGAGGTTTGTCAGGCAGGGAAGTTACCTCCTCGGCCCTCACTGGCAGCCGGCTTCACTTGGATTGGACGATTCATCTGAAAGACATTGGACCAATACACCCAGTCAGCATGACTGCCCGGCCCTCAGGCCTCTGACTTCTCCATCCTTGGACCCCTCAGGATCTAAGCCCTGGCCCCTTTGAACTCTGCACTCCACCCCTCTCATGCTGGGTTTATAGATTTTCACAAAGATTCCTTCCTTAAACATAGGAATTTAGAAGGTGCTGAAGCCTAAGGGTTGGGTGATAGAAATCTCAGTGGCAAGCACAAGACACTTTGGAGGCTACAGAGATTCTCTTGCTTTAGGCTCTGGGCAGGGACCACATGAAGCCTGTCCCTCTGGCTCCTGGACATCCTTAAGGGCTTTGAGTGGGAGAGTAGAATTTATGTTGCAGCTTTGTAGTTTGTGCTCAAATAGGATATAATTCTATGTGTTATTTAGATTAAACAATCCGGGAGTCCGACTCAGGGCTATCTATCCCCAACTCTGCCATTTAATGGTTGTATGACCTCCATTAAGCCACCCTCTCTGATTCAACTTGCTGAATGGGGAAAGCCTTCCCCAGGCTCTGTGTCTCCATAGTTTCCACCCCACAGTCCCCTCCCTGGGTCCCCTTCTCCTGGGGATGTTGGCGTTCTCCAGGCCATCATCCTCAGCCCTGCTCATTCTGCTACTCTCATTCTTCCTAGATAATCTCATGTACACCTACAGCCTCAGCTACTGTCCCCACAGGGATGACTCAGGGCTCTGCACATCCAGCCCACCTCCCTTTTGAGCTTAAGACCCATGTGTACAGCTGCTTGCTGGACATCCCCACTAGAAAGTCCCACTAGCACCTTCCATTTGACACACCCAAACCAGAGTTCACCTTTTTGCCCAAACCTGATCCTTCTAGTCATCTAAGCTAAACCTGAAAAACAGCTTGACTCCTTCTTCCATCCCTTCCTCCACCAACTAATTTACCTTCCAATTCAGGGTTTCCCTAATCAGTGATGGATAAGAACCATCTGGGGACCATATCACACTCTCAAACTGGGGGAGTTGTATAATTTGTAAAAGCTCCTAGGTGATGTAAATATACAGTGTGGAGAAAAAGTAGGTTTATAGTTGAGAGTATGTAAAGCACAGAGTTTATTCTTGTATTCTTACTTATTAATTATTGTATGACTTATTTGTATTACAACTGTAAACCTACTTTTGCCCCACCCTGCACACCCCACACATCTTCATCCCCCAACCACCTGAGAAAATTCATGATTGAGTCCCCATCTCACCTTCCTCTCATGGGTGTTGTGGGGGTCACATGAGATAATGGGGATGCCGAAGGTCTTTGCAAACTACTAAGGGCTGGGTGCGTAGTTTCTGAGGAGTTATTGTTGGGGGCAGAGCTGAGTGCCAGGAGGAAAGAACAGTGGCCTTCCTGGTCATGGAAAAGGGGTATTGATGCCCATCTGGCCTGATAAGGTGATGATCTGACCTCCTCCCTTCAGGAAATGCACTGTTTCTGCATCAATCAGGGGTCACTCCATCCTCTACCAATGTGGTTGTTGCCGAGACAACAGGCAGCTTCCTGTTACCATAGGCACAAGTGCTACCCAGTAACCATGGCAACGCCCTGGCAGTCACAGTTGAGCAATTTCCTTTGGATCAAATTTGGGGCTGAGGAGCCGGGAGGGCTTATTTAAAAAAAAAGGGGGGGGAAAGGAAAACAGGCCAAACCTGAACCAGTGCAATTTCCTTCCCACCCAAGGCTCAGGTTCTTATCTGCTCTGACACACCCATCGGCTGGTGGTGGAGTACCCTCAGTGTACCAGGCTGTGGGTGGGGACTGAGACACTGGCAGGACTCAGGCCACAGTCTAGAGAGGGGATGAGAGATCAATCCAAACAGATCAGGGTGAGCTGGACTGGTCTGGATTGGCCTGGACCAGGCACCAGGAGGACAGGACCCCTCCCTAAGCCTGGCTACCTGTAACTATGGAGGAGAGACCAAGAGATAGAGCCATGGAGAGAGCATAGACAAAGGGCAAGATGAAGAGACACGGGAAGACAGAAATGATGAGAAAGAGTAAGAGACAGACCTAGGAAGGGGCAAGGAGAGAGAAATCCTGGTGGAGATGGGATGAAAGCAAGGGAATAATGGGGTCATGGAGGAAAGATGGGGGAATAGAATGGCGGGAGAAAAGGAAAAAGGAGTAGCTTGGGGTTGGTGGCATGAGGGTGAGGAAGACCATCGTTATTTTATTAGTTCTTAAATAAATCCCAAGAATTTCTCTCTGGAGCTTAGGGTGAAGGGCACATGTGACAGCAATGATTTCCACCACCGCTGCCTCCCTGGCTGGGTTTCTGTGAAGGCACCGTTTTCCCCCTCCCCCACCCTACCACTCTGCTGGAGAGTGGACTTTAGTTAGTATATATATGTCTCACATGGACCTGGCAGAGTCCAGAAGTCAGAGGCTGGGCACCTAGCCTTTCCAGCACTTGGGCATGCTGCCAGCATTTCCCAAACTCTGTGAAGATCCCTCAGCTGGGCCCTTCAGGGGAGGCATGGATGATGATGAGAACCCTGTCCTCAAAGTCACAGAGGGGAAGATAATGCCACCACTTGCTGAGAGCCTAGTATGTGCCAGGCCCTTCTGGGGGCCCTTTACATACATTGTCTTGAAATTCTTTCCAACTACTCCACCAGGTAATACCCTCGTCCCTATATTATATAAAGAAAAAGAAAGCTGAGGCTGAGGGAAAATAATCACTTGTCTAAGGTCACATAGTGGCTAAGCGGTTGAATTGGAATTTGCCCCGAGTTCTGTCTGACACTGAAGTCCGTGATTTTTGTCTGTGTTGCTTGACTCTGTTCTTAAGTCATGAACACAAGTAATGGGTCACAGAGGGACCAAAGCCTTAGGAGGAATGCAAGGTAATGTGCTCTGGGAAAAGCTGACTCCGGGGGCAGAGATTGACTCAGGGAAATCTTCGTGGAGGAGGCAGACTTGCTGTGGGGGGTCATTTGCAGGACTGGAGTCATTGAACCTTGTGGGAATAATGGAAAAAGAGGCAGGGCTGGGAGCCGAGCACCCCAGATGCCTTGTCTGAATAAGGAGCAAGGGTTATGGCAGGCCCCTGGCATGGGGGTAGCCAGGGTAGAACAAATTACTTTTGAGTCAGATAGATGTGGATTTAAATCCTGGCTACATCACTGGCAACTCTGAGGTTTTTGAGCCTCAGTATCCACTTTAGTAAAAAGGAGAATCAGACCTCAGTATGTGTACCAAATATAATGTGGGGTCTTTTTTTTTTTTTAATGGGAGGATGTGAAACAAAGGCAGGGGCGGGTTGTGAAAACCATGACAAAGATTTTGACTTTGTTGTATTTCAAAGGCAATAAGGATCCAAGGAAGTATTTTAAATAAGAAAATAGTCTTATGAAAGAGCCCAACTACTGTCACCACGCAGAGAAAAGATTGGAAAGGGGAAGATTAGAGGCATTGACACAGGTAAGGGGTAAAGGTGACCTGGAGCAGGGCAGAAGGAATGGACAGATTCAAGACGTTTAGGAAGAATGAACTGGTCTAAAGTTCTAGTGGTTTTGGGGACTGAGGGAGAGGAGGGAATGTTGGCTGTTTTACAGGTTTATGGCTTAGGTGTTGGGGAAGTTGGCAGTTTGGGAGTCTAGAGACACAGGGTAAGTCTACAGGGGAGGAGCCCAAGAGGATGGGGACAGAACTGAGCTCCAGGCCTTCAGTTTCCACTGGAAAGTGGTTAGGGAGGACACCGGGACTTAGGTATATTCTGTGTGTCTGGAGGAGAAAAAGAGCTGCTTACACAAGCTGCTTGGGCAACTCTACCCTGTGCTGTTCCTGCCACAGCCAAGGGACAGGCATGGGAGTGGGATGAGGTAATCATCGTTCTCTTTTGGAGAACAGAAGGCATTGTCTCCTTGGCCAAGAACTTGTCATGGGATCTCAGGTGAGCTCTTGCCTTAGTTGAGCACCTATTCCCTTGAAAGTTTCCTAGGTAGAGTCCAGGCTCATGTCTCCTTCAGAGCCCAGCCCTGGAGGGGAAATCAAGAGAGACAAGGTCAGAGAAGGGAACAACCTACTCTAGGCAGTAAAGTGGAGAGGGTTGGAGGCAGCACAGATACACACAAAGTCCTGGTCCTTCTGCCTCCATCAGCAAAAGGAAGGCAAGACCCTACCCCTTCTCTCTTTGACCTGGCTGAAATTCTTGCATTTAAGCTCAGCACTGCCCGCTTCAGACTCTTACATCCTGATGCCAACCCTTCCTTCCACTCAGCACTAATGCCCTCAGCCCCTTCCCCCACCATGGGAAGAGTGTTTATTAGAACCTTTCCAAAGAAGGGAAGACTGATGAGTCTAAGAGAGGTGTCATGGGTGCAGAGAAGAGTGAAGCAGATAAAAAGCAAACTTCATTTTCAGCACTTTGTTCTACCTCACCCCCTCCTCTAATTCAATCTACTGCCAAGTCCCATTGGTTCTAGAATCTATATAGATATCCTCAGGGCCATCATCTTTTCCCCATCCCTGCCCTATTTCCAGCTCTAGGTCAATGTAATCATTCATCTTCACTCAAGGAACAGTGTTTTAAGGGTCATCCTGCCTCCAGTGTTGCTTCCTCTCCAACCCAACCTTCACACTGTAGCCTGAGTAATCATATCTGCCAATGGTTCCCATTGCCAACCTCCCAGTAAAGCCCAAGATCCCAATACCAAGACTTGAGTCTTGCCTTCCCTGTTGCCCAGCATACACAATACTCTCCATTCACACAGAGCCTTAGCCATCTTTGCCAGACACCTTCCCTGCCTGTTCTCACACTGTCCCCAGAATTCCAGAAATGCCCTTTGTCTTTTAGGTTTCTAGACCCTCGAACATGATGACATATGATCATGATTAAGCTCTCATAGCATGTCCTTTATGAAGCTTCTCTTCCCTCTTCACTCTGATACTGCTTTTACACACTCAGATGAAAACCCCACTGAAATGCAGTGAATTACTTCTGGGCTGGAAGCTCCCTGAGGGTGAAGGCTCTGACTCTCACACTGGGTGGCTGCTAACACATGAATACTTCTGTGTGAGTTAGAAAAAATGTGCCCCGTCCTCTGGCTTGATGCATTCCTGCACTAATCCTCATGGCTTGGTCAATAGAGTATGGCTGGATTTTAGCCCCTACTTGCCCTTTCCACTCAAGCTGTTTTGTGTAGGGTACAACCGACAAAAGCAAGTGTACTCAGTTATGTCTGTCTCCTTCACAGTGTTTGAAGGGGTGGATGCCCAAGAGAAAGGAGCTTTTAAGAAAGGAGAGAGACAAGTAAGAGCGCACCTTCTGAAGACGGGGCTGAGGTTGGGCTTCACTTTCTTCAGGGTACATTCTGGAGCCTAAAGTGAGGCTGAAAGAAGTGGTTCCAGCTTCATAGGGAAGAAGCTGCAGAAGATGGGACAGACCACTGAAATCTGAAGAAAGTCTTGAGTAGAGAGCCAAGCTTTGATAGGTGACAAAAATTAGGAAGGGGCAGATGGAAAGGAACCAAGGGGAGGTCCCAGCCCAGCAGTTACCATGAAAGTTCCCCTAGGGGTTGAGGCTTTCTCTTTGGAGTTGACCCAACATTTCCCAGACTCCCAATGATTGTCCTGCCTGTCTCCAGGACCCCAGATTGGTCTTATTCCTGCCTCTCCAGCAGATGGTAGCTGTGCCCAAGACTCAGTGCTTGCAGAGAGCTGGACACCCACCTCGCTCCATGCTGGTGGGCGTGAGGCCAGGTGACTAAAGCTGCTGCTGGCCCTGGCAGGCCCAGAGGAAAGATTGATGGCACAGACATTGCTGGGGCTGGCCAACAGTCATTGATTTTCATTTAGGAGAATTAAATATTAATTTTCACTTTGTTAAACTGGGAAGGCTGAATAAAGACAATCCTGGCAGTGTCAGAGCAAGCCAGGCTATGTTGGAAGACTGCAGATGAAAAGGTGGGAGGGGGCAGATGTATTCAGTCACCAACCCCTCCAGAACTTAAGAGCCCTGTCTGCCACCAGGTTGGCTCAGGTAAGTGAATCAGTTCTAGAGCCAGACTACCTGGCCTCAATGCCCAGATCTTCCCTTTAGTAGCTACATGAACTTGGGCAAGTCACTTGCTTTCTATGATTCAGCTATAAATGGGAGTGGTGATAACAAAACCTTCTTCATAGAGGATTAAATTATTTTGAACAGGTGAAGTTTTGGAATCTATAAATGTTTCTTCTTATTATTTCTCTTTTATACCTTAGAAATTATACCAGTGGTCTAGGGCTTAAAACTCCTTATATCAGGTGCCCTCAGCTTCATAGAATTCTCTAGGTACCCTTTATCCGTGGAGCCCTGTGGCTGGTTGAAGAGGGGTTTTGCTCTCCCAAAGTTCATCTTAATTTTTTCAGTGCCTTTTGTTTGCTTTCAGGATAAAGTCCAAACTCCTCAGCCTGGCATTCAAAGTTTCCTCTTCAACCACTGCCCTCTGTGAATCTTCTCTCCAGCTTGGCCCATGCTCACATGGGCCCTTCCCACACTTCTCACTTCATAGTACGCCCATCCTGTTCCTTTTGCCTCCGCACTTTTACCATGCTGTTTCCTACAAGAAATGTTATGTTTTATCTCGGTGACAATTCTAACTTGACCAGCAGAAGTCCTTTACTCCCATGGTTGGATGAATAATGACTTCTACTCCTTCTACTATTAAGGTTGCTGTTAGTATTATTACTACTGCCACCACCAGCTAACTATTGATTCACACAGTCCTTACTGTTTACCAATTACTGTGTGGAGCACACGTAACTGTTATAATAGCCTATACTTTCAGTTTTACAGAGGAGGAAGTTTAGGCTTGGAGAGATAAAGACTTGCTCTGAGTCACAGAGTTAATGAGTGGTGGGGCCTGATCCACACCCAGATCGCAGAGGATTGGGAGGGTGATAAGTTGACATCATTTGACACTGAATCTTCAAGAGTGAGTTTCAAACTGCTTCAACTGCTAGGATTGGTTCTAGGATCTGACACTCCATTTAACAGCTTGATCAGCTCTAGGCAAAGCTCATCCCATTGCTGGACATCTGTGATTCAAAGGGATGACTACCTTATACTGAGCTGAATTTAGTGTGTCTGTCCTTTTACCCACTGATCCTGATCTGATCCTAATCCTAATCCTGATCCTGATCCTGCCCTCTGGGGCCACCCATGGAAAACCAAATTCTTTTTTAGAATCTGAACGTGGTTACCCCACCCTGAACAGTAATATTTATCGAGATCTTACTTTGTGACAGGCACTTGCTAAGCCTCAGTTAATCCTCATGATAGCATAATGAGTTAAGTGTTAGTATAGCCTACTCCTTAGAGATGAGAAATGGAAGTTCAAGAAGCTAAGTAATGTATCCAGAGTTACAGAATTGGTAAATGGCAGAGCTGGGATTCACATCTAGGTCTGTGAGACTAAAAAACTAGTACTCTTAATGATTATGTTATGATGCCTCCCCATTAACCACCCCCCACTACACCTTATGAGGAAGGTTTTAGCCCCTCCAGCTAAATGTCTCCAATCTCTTCAAGCTATCATCCTATGTATATTTTATGTCCCATCGTGGTTTCTTTGTTGTAGGCTAATGACCCTCTTAAATCTGAGGCCTACAACTAGATATACTAAGTTTGGCCTGCCCAGGGAATTTCAGTGGTGCTTTTGTTCTAGACACATCACTCCTTGGACAAGAGAAAATGAGGATAGGTAGTATGATTGGTTCTTGGTGAACTTATGCTACATTCCTAACAGTCACCACTTTCTTCCTGCCACATGGTCAGTAGATCCCACTTTGCCTTTTGTTCAGTGATTAGCCTTTAGTCAAGGCCATATTAGGTGCCATTAATCCATAGTAGTCTAGCTGCTTGTTGAATCAGCTCTCTCTTAACTTTAGCCAAGTGTTTGAGATGAAGAGAGAAGGCAATCTTGGTGAGTCAAGGCATCCCAAAAAACATTACAGGAAGAGAACCAGAGGGACGTGCTATCAAGGACCCTAGTAATGGAGAAAATGGGATACAAAGGCCAGCAGAGCCCCTAACTTATATATCTGCATACATGCTCACACCAGTGAAAAATGACACCTGAAGCCATGATTTTAGCCAAGGTGGACAAATTGTATAGCCAACAACACTGATGCCTCTCCTGAAAGACAGGGAGGAACACTTGGTCCGAGGGCCTGGAGTCCATTTCTTTGAGCCAGATGACTGCATATAATAAAGAACCTGTAGCTGTTCATGGCATAAGTAAACCTTCTACAAAGATTATTCTGCTGCTAGTTTCTGATTACAATCCAGCTCCTACATGCTGCTTTACCGTACGTGTAGGGCATGTCCCCAGCCTGAGGTGATCCCCACCCCCCAACACTGGTGGACTTACCCCTGGCAGGGTCTTCTGCTCGTGCAGTGCACTCTGGGCCTTGAGAGCAGAGTCTCGGGCGCAGTAGGTGAGGAAGGCACAGCCTGGGGAGGAAGAGGCTGGCTCAGGGAGTTTCCTGAAACTCCTGAATACCCTTCCTGGAAAGACCACATTGAGTTGACCAACTCAAGGCCACTGCTACCTTCTCTGAAGGGAGGGGTGCCCATGTTTCAGGCTCTGACTCCTTTTCATTTGCTCTTGGCCTCCTACCTAAGGAACACATGTACTCACACCTAGTCACATGTTCATACAATCCCACATATCTCCTCACCACTCCAGCCATAAATCCTGTTGGGATTAAACCTTCCTAAATTGCTTTGTCTTCATCATTAACCCCAGCCTTCCCCTTCCTTTTTGGATTTATATTTACAGAGTCTCCCAGAATCAGCCTTGATTTCTTCCCAACTTACTTTCAGTGGGAGGAGGCATAAAAAGGAGGAGGAGAGTTGGGATCCAAGCCCAGGACCCCCCACAATTTCTGAACACTTCCTTCCTCTAAGTTTGAAGCTGAGGAGTGGGTTAATATGAGGCTTGGGAGATGAGGCTGGTTTAAAGGCTTTCTGCAGGTGGGGACTTCCAGTGACCTCCAATCCTATCCACGGAGCTTGATTGGTCAGCTCTCCCAAGGCTTCAAGATAGGACCTCTTGAAGGGTTATTGTGCCCCAAATCTGACTTCCTCATTAAAAAAAAAGATTTTATTTATTTATTTTTAGAGAGAGGGGACTAGAGGGAGAGAAGCATCAATGTGTGGTTGACTCTCATGCACCCCCTACTGGGGATTTGGCCCACAACCCAGACATGTGCCCTGACTGGAAATAGAACCGGGGATCCTTTGGTTCACAGGCTGGCCCTCAATCCACTGAGCCACACCAGCCAGGGCCCAAATCTGACTTCTTTAAAAGAGCCAGTATATATAGGACAGAGGGGTCTGGGTTGAACCAAAGGATCAGTCCTATACCTCTTTGTTCAGCCACAGAATCTGTAGCCTGGTATGAAGCACTGAGACAGGGATCTCCTTCTTTCCAACAGGCATTGAGCACTCCCTCATTCCGAGAATATTTGTTGATATTACTTACTTATTTTGGTGGGGTATTATGATGGGCTTGGGGATAAAGTGGCAACAAGATAAACACATTCTCTGCCCTCATGGGGATTATGTAAAGGATCATGTGGGGTATGCATCTGGGTCCCAGGAGTTGAGCAATGTCTCAAAGAGCACACTGAGTTCTCAATAATAAATAGAGTTTAACCAGGTGACAAGGAGGGTGATGCTTATTTCGGGCAGAAGGAATAATAGCACATATTGAAGACTCAGCCAAGAATTTAACATGTTGGGCCCTGGCTGGTGCAGCTCAGTGGATTGAGTGCAGGCCTGCGAACCAAAGGGTTGCCAGTTTGATTCCCAGTCAGGGCACATGCCTGGGTTGTGGGCCAGGTCCTCAGTAGGGGGTGTGCAAGAGGCAACCACACATTGATGTTTCTCTCCCTCTCTTTCTTCCTCCTAACCCCTCTCTCTAAAAATAAATAAATAAAATATTAAAAAAATAAAAAGTAAATTTAGAAAAAGAATTCAGTGTGTTGGGTATGGAAGGTTAATATGGTTGGAGATTGGTAATGGGTGCAGAGTAGCCAGTTAGATATGCAGGGATCAGGTCCTCTATAGCCTTGTACACCTCAGTGTGGATTTTGAAATTTTTCCTAAGAGCGGTAGAGAGCCTCTGAAAGGTTTTAAGTAGAGTTGCAATATAAGATCTATTTCTAAAAAGAGCCTTTGAGTTTAGGAACTAGGAAGACTGAAGGAAGAGAAAGTGAATGTGGGAAGGAGCTTGGCACAGTTTTCCAGCTAGACCTCAGTAGACTAGAAAGGCAAATGGGAACATATCCCCCTATTACCTCTATGTGGCTGACCCCTTAAGGTGGGTGGATAGCTGCCATCTGTTGAGTGAAAGGGACATTAGAAAACTCTTGGGAGAAATACTTATTGTATCAATAGGAAAACCTGAAGCTCAGAGAGTGTGTCAGTGACAGGATAGGGTTGAGGTCTCTTAACTCCTAGATTGAGGTTTTTTTCAAATCACTGTGGCTGCCTCCCTCTGTACCTAGCCACCAAAAGGAAAATAGATTCACTGTGGGTTTCGGACATCACTGTTGTTGGAGAGAGGGTGGGGAAGATATGGACTTGGAGATCCTCCCTGATCATCTTGTAATGCAACACTGCCTTGGAGAGTGGTGGGTTGGTTTGGAGCTAAATCACCAAACATTTGATTTTGCTTACATGTCTGCTCCCATCTTCTGCCACCATGCTATATCAGCTAACCCCAGAACTGGGCAGGGGCTGGGGCCCTCTCTGAAGGGTTCAGGGGCCCAGTTGATGCCTAAAGGAGCCTGTGTAGACTACTTGGGATGGGGGTGGAAGAATGGAGGGATGGAAAGACAGAGAAGCATGTAAAGACAGAGGAATGAAAAAAAAAACAGGAAGAATTAGAACTAAATGGAGAGAGAAGGATAAAGGAAATGAGGGAGGGAGGGCATGAGGAAATAGTTCAGAGACTGATGGTGAAAAGAGGGAGAAGAGTGGGGATTCAAGATATGCTCTACACTTCCCTTTTTATAAAGATAGCCCAAAGAGATTAGCTTGTCTTTACATACTGAAATAAATGTCTGGAAAATGAGAAAACAAATTTCTGTGGATGAATGAACAGCCAGGTGGCTAGACTACATTAGCAGGAATCTGGATGGTATAGTCTTGTCCTTTTATGCTCCACTTACTATAACTCCAGACCAAAGGGTAGAAGATGCACTGTGACCTATTTGGTCCTAGATCTTCTATGGGCATTTATTTCCCTAAAGCCCCTACATTAGTGTGCCTAGAAACTCCCCCAATACCTCCCAGTTGAACAGATGTGGCAGCCTGATTATAGCTCTCAGCCCTTAGGAAAGGACTTTTAGCTGTTACCCGGGGCCCACCACTTCTCTCATAGGAAGATCATGGAGGAGGTAAGTCTGCCCTACTCCCAGCCAAATCCTGAAACTGCAGTATGGTGAAGGTAAGGAGAAATAAAGGTGTTTCTTCTCAAATCATTTCCTTCCCCCACCCATGTATGACATATGACTCTGGCTCTCTTACTCCAGCTAGCCTGGACAGACTTTTCTGCATGTAAACAAGCCTCCTCCCTCTCTCTACAGGAAGAAAGGGGTGTGGCTGGACGGGACTATGGTGTCTCTGTCTCTCTAGCAAGGGCAGGGGGAAGATCCCTTTCTGCCTCGTCAGCCTGACCAACCCGAAGGCTTTGGTCCACAGGCCCTGGTTGAGGGGTTGCCTGTGAAAGAGTGAAAGTGAGAAGCCATAGGAGGATTGGGGAGGAGCAAAGGTGAGGTATAAGATTGGGGAAATTCAAGGATGAAAGAAATGTGGGTTCAGCTGAGAGGAAACCTGGGATAAGGGAGCACAAGGTGGTGGGAGTTTTGAGCTGAGGTCAGGGTTCTGAACTCAAATCAAAAGAGGCAGACAATGTTGGGATTTTGCCAGGGGGTAGGAGAGATTTACTGTTAAATCTGAGGGTGGAATTTGGAGCTGAGAGCTTCCTGGGAGAAAAATTGGACCTTGTGAGTTAACTAGGCCTGGGTTCTGAAGAAGGGAGAGTTTGGATCTGTGACATTTTGGGCTGGCAGTCTGAGTTGAAAGAAGGCCCTGAAGATTGGTTGGGCTTGGAGGCCAGAATGAGGGGTGCAAGTCCAAGATATGTGTGTGGGTGGTTAGGCCTGAGTGGGGTGGCACAAGATGGGGATGTTCGAGAATTATTAGGTCCAGCATTTGGAAGATTGAGGGTGTTAGAAACCTAGAAGATGGGACGAGTTTCCAAATTTTAGGATTTGGGATGTCTGATGGGAGGGATGAGGGGAGGTCCAACTGGAAGGTGGGGACATTGGCATGTAAGAGATGAAGGGTAGGAAGTGGAGGTTAGAGTGCAGAACATGCTAGGGGACCAGAGTGCTGATCAGAGGGAGCATGTTAGAGGAAATTCTGGGTTGGGGGGCTCTATGATCTTGGAGGACACTGGGTTGAAGTGAGGCTGGTATTGGACTGGTATTGGACTGGTAGAGCTAAGATTGGGGTTGCAGTTGAGGCTGCAGTTTGGGCTGAGCTGAACTCTAATGCGACTGGGGCTGGGCAAGGCTGGGCAGAGTTGGGCAGGGCTGGGTAGGGTTGGGCTGGGCTAGGTTGACCCCGCGCACCTTTGTGGAGGCCGGTGAGCCGGTCCTTCAGCACCGTCAGTTCGTAGATGCGGCCGAACTCCTCGAACAGCGGCTTGAGGTCCTGCTCGTCCAAGCCCCGCGGGATCTGCCCCACGAAGAGCTTGATGGCGTCGTGGTCCTTCATGGGCACAGCAGGACCTGGGTTTAGCCCGCTCATGCTGACGCCGCTGTCCGCGGTGCTGAAACCCAAGCGCGGGCCAGGCGCAGACCCTCCGGGCGCCGTGGCCATACCCCCCGCCCCGTCCGCCCTCCCCCGAGTCCCACCGGTCCCAAAGGTCCTGCCGTCCCCTCCCTGGACCGGTGGCGTGGGCCAAGAGGAAGGGGGCGGGGCCCGGGCGGGGAGGGCGGTGGGGGGGCTATACAGAGGGCGGGGTCCCTGGTGGCTGGGAGTATAGAGGGTGGGGCCGACTAGAAAGGGGCGGGGCCGTGGGCGTGGCAGCCCCGGACAGAGCCGGCGGGATACTGGGGTCTGACTTGAAGTCCCCGCGCGGCGCTCTCTGGTCTCCCTCCCGAGCTCTCCCAGAGCTGAGCCTTGAGCTCCAGACCCGTGCTTGATGACGTCAGGGAGCTGGCCTTGGAGTCTACGCAAATAATTTGCATAATAAGGAAGAAGCGGCCAATCAGCGCAGGAGTTGACCGGGCTCTGCTGCGGGTGGAGGGGAGTCTGGGCTCACGCGCTCCTGCTCGCCATGGCAACCGGACCTTCGGATGCCCTGTGTGTGTCTAATGTGTGCGGGCGTGGCCGTGAATCGCGCGTGTGCGCCTTGGACCGCGTGAGGGGAAGTAGCTTCGTCATACGTGGTGATGTCTGCGGGAGTCGTAGTTACCCCTTCCTCACACACAGGCACACACACCTCCAATCACAGAGGCTTTTCCTGCGGGGGTGAACGGGGTCCCCTCTTCATCCCCACTGTCAAAGCCAGTTCCTTTGAGGCATCCTACCCCACCCTATCACACATGTCTCTTCAGTGTCTTCAACTATTTGCTTATGCACAAGCCTCAAACTCGTTCTTCTTCCCTGCATTGCCCCCGCCCCCGTCAACACACACATTTTTTTTTTAAGAAAGAAAAGAGTAAAATAAAACAAAAACTGCAACACTCCTTGAACACGGATTCCTCCTCAGAAGAGTGAGGGAATTCATACTAGCCATACTTGCTCACATACCTAGTTCATCCCAATTCCGTGAACTCGGGAGTGTTATCTACCTTTTCTGAAAAAGGAAGCTAAGGACCTGAGGGTCAAGTAGGTGAGGACGGAACCCACCCGTAGTATCTGCTGGGCCCAGGGCAAGAGCAGAAATGGAAGTAGAAAAACTGTGTGTCTCTTGCTGCTTCTAGAATTCGCTCCTTCATTTTAATCTTAGCTAATGTAACTATGATGTGCCTTGGTGCACATCATAGTTGGATCCTCCTTGGATCCAACTTCTTTGGGACTCTCTGAGCTTCCTGAGGGGGAGTGTGGGTGGGAGGGGGTTTGCAGGGTGGAGGGGAATGAAGGGGGTAATGGGAGAACTGTAATGGCATAATCAATAAAAAAGTTAAAAAAAAAAAGAAAAACTGTGTGTCTATATATTTTAAAGTTGTAAATCAAGTTAAAATTTGTTAAATAAAACGTTTTCCTCTCCTTTTCACAAATACCCGTTCATAATAAAAATAAAAAATATATGTAAAGCTGTTTTTGTATGACTGAAAGTTGGCAAAATATCAGAACTGATGGAAATTTATTACTCTTGTTCATGTCTGAGTATTCTCTTCATGGGCCAGTGATGTTTGCGCAGAGGAATAATACAATAAAGATAAATAATTCATAAATCATATACTTATTTGATAAAATATTTTCTTGCTTTTTTCCAAGTAAAATTGCTATCCTGTGTCCACTATTCTAAGAAACTTCTCAAGAGCAGCACTAGCAATTGGAGTCAACAAAGTATTATTGCAGCAAAACTCAAATACAGAAATAAATTGTGATTTTTTAAAGTTATTTATTTATTTATTTATTTATTTGCTTTTAGAGGGGGGGAAGGGAAGGAGAAAGAGAGGGAGAGAAACATCGAATGCGTGGTTGCTTCTCACATGGCCCCCACTGGGGACCTGGCCCGCAATCCAGGCATGTGCCCTGACTGGGAATCAAACCAGCAACCTTTTGACTCTCAGCCCACACACAATCCACTGAGCTACACCAGCCAGAGCATTAAAAAGTCATTTTAAAACTTTTAAGAAAGGTAGTTGTTATAATTATCTGCTTATGAAATGGGTTGCCAGGACATTTCACTTTCATTCAATTCAATGTATTTTAAAATTTCCTTTCACCCACAGATTAATTATTAATGTATTTGTAGTTTAAAAATGTTTAGAGATTTTCTTGTTATCCTTCTGTTATTGATTTCTAGTTTGAATCCATTATGGTCATAGAACATATTCTGTATGATTTTAGTTATTTTAAATTTGTTTAGGTTTTTCGACCCTTGGGATATGAACTATCTTGGTAAATGTTTTGTTGGTACCGGAAAAGAATGTATATTCTGCTGTTGAGAGGAGTATTTCTATAAATACTGATTAGATCCTGTGAGTTGATGGTGTTGTTGAGTTCTTTATTCTTACTGACTTTATGTCTGGTTGTTTTGTCAATTGTTGATAGAGGGATTTTGAAGGCTATAATTGTGAATTTATAATTGTGCATTTATCTATTTCTCCCTTCAGTTATATTAGTTTTTCACATATTTTTCAGCTGTTAATTAGTACATACACATTTAGGATTGCTATGTCTTTTTTTAATCATCGTATAATGTAACTCTGTGTTCTTGGTAATCATCTCACTCTGAGATCTACTTTATCTGATATTACTATAGCCAGTCATGATTTCTTTTGGTTAACCTCTGCAAAGCATATTATTTCCATCTTTTTATTTTCAGCCTACCCAAACTGCTATATTTGAAGTGAGTTTCTTGTAGACAGCATGTAATGGGTCATTATTTAAAAACCAGGCCCCCAATCTTTGTCTTTTAACTGATGTATTTAGATCACTTACATTTAATGTAATTATCTAAATGTTAGGGCTTTAAATCTGCCAGTTTTGTGTTTTCTTTTTGTGCTCTCTGTTCTTCATGTCTCTGTTTTCTTTTTTGCCTTTCTATGACTTACTTGTTTTTCATTTTAAGCACATGAAACATACCTATCACCATCTACTGGTGTTGCTGTTTTATCATTTCAAGTGAAGTACAGAAAAGTTACCTACCTGTAACTCCACGTATCTTCCCTGATTTATAACATAATTGTCTTAAACGTGTCCTTCGCATACATTGAGAACCAATTCAGAGAATGTTATACAAAAACTATTTGGAAAACGTAGAGAAGCAATAAAACCCATAATATTTATCCATACTTTTATTCTTTACATTGTCCTTTCCTCCCTCCAGAATAGTCCCAGATTCCATCTTTTATCATTTCCTTTACATTTAAAGAACTTCCTTAGTCATTCTTTTAAGGTAGTTCTGCTGCTGACAAATTCCCTAAGTGTTTCTTTACTTGAACATGTTAATTTCCCCTTCATTCCTGAAGGATTTTTTTTTGCTGGACGTAATTCTTATTTGACTGTTCCTTTATTTCAGCATTTGAAAAATATGCCCCTTCTTTGTGGCCTTCATAGTTTTTGATAAGAAATCCCTCCTCTGTGGGGAAGGATCTGTTATAATTTC
The DNA here is from genome assembly GCA_004027735.1 of Carollia perspicillata. Taxonomy (NCBI): domain Eukaryota; kingdom Metazoa; phylum Chordata; class Mammalia; order Chiroptera; family Phyllostomidae; genus Carollia; species Carollia perspicillata. Next base: position 38,929 of record PVKM010004139.1, read on the forward strand.
TGAAAGTGCTGTGGACAGACAGCCTTTAGCTTTCAACCCCTTCATAAATTACCTCAATGTCATCCTTCCAAGAGTGGCCCGCATGCAATAACTGATCAATATCCAATTATAAAGGACTATCTAAGCCCTAATCAGAATGATTCTGAAAGCCAGTATAGCTCCCTGTGGGGTCAGCAGTGGCTGTTTTTCCCCCCCTGAATCAGAGCTCATCTTCTCCCTCTATCTATTCCTGCTTCCTCTCTCTCCCTTTTGTAAGAATTGATTTCAAAGCTCTCCTTAATAAACACATTACCTGCTACACTTTGTCTAAGACAGAGCTTCCTAAGAAACCAAACCTGCAGTGTCTCATTCTTTCTAGTCACTACGGAGATTCTGATTAGATATGTCAGTTTGTCTGTCTCCCTGTCTCTACCTCTTTCACAGTTTCCATCACCCAACTTTCTATGACACATTCTGGGTAATTTCCTAAGAATTACCTCTTTTGATTACCACTTTATGATTGCTCACTAATCATAACTACTTTTATTATGAATTTTTATTTTAAGACATTACTTTATAAAATTTCAAAGCACCACATTGCTTTGGAAAAATTTAATAAAACATATTCTAGAAAAACATCAAAATTCTATTTTTATTTTTTATATTTTTACTTTTGTAAAGTATATTTTATTGATTCTGCTATGACAGTTATCCCAATTTTCCCCCTTTGCCTCTCTCCACCAGATTCCCCCTTCCCTCCTGCAATCCCCCCCTTAGTTCACGTCCATGCGTTGTGCATGTAAGTTCTTTGGCTTCTCCATTGCCAATACTGTTCTTAACAGCTTCCTGTCTATTCTGTACTTACCCAATTATGCTTCTAAATAATTATACCTTCTCCCCCATTCTCCCCCTTTGCCCTCCTGGCTGACAACCCTCTAAATGGTCTCTGTATCTATGATTCTGTTCCTGTTCTAGTTGTTTGCTTAGTTTATTTTGTTATTGATTTTTTACATTCAGTTGTCGGTAGTTGTGAGTTTGTTGTCATTTTAACATGCATAGTTTTGATTTTCTTCTTTTTCTTAAATAAGTCCCTTTAACATTTCATATACTAAGGGCTTGGTGATGATGAACTCTTTTAGCTTTACCTTGTCTGGGGAGCACTTTATCTGCCTCTCAATTCTAATTGATAGCTTTGCTGGATAGAGTAATCTAGGTTGTAGGTCCTTGCTTCTCATCACTGTCAGCATTTTTTCCAGTCCCTTCTAGCCTGCAAAGTTTCTTTTAAAAAGTCAGCTGATAGTCTTATGGGTACTCCTTTGTAGGTAACTCTCTGTCTTTGTCTTGTTGCTTTTAAGATTCTCTCCTTATCATTAAACTTTGGTATTTTAATTATGATGTGTCTTAATGTGGACCTCTATAGATCCAACGTGTTTGGGGCTCTCTGTGCTTCCCGGACTTTTATGTCTATTTCCTTTGCCAAATTAGGGAAGTTTACTTTCATTATTGTTTCAAATTAATTTTCAATTTCTTGCTCTTCCTCTTCTCCTTCTGGCATCCCTATGATTTGGATGTTGCCATGTTTGGAGATGGCCCAGAGTCTTCTTAAACTTTCCTTGTTTTTTTAAATTCTTGTTTCTTCATTTTGTTCTGGTTGAATGTTAATTTCTTCCTTATCTTCTAAATCATTGATTTGAATCCCAGCTTCCTTCCCTTCACTGTTGGTTTCCCATGAATTTTTCTTTATTTCCCTTAGTAGAGTCTTCATTTCTTCCCTTATGCTTTTGCTGCATTCAAGGAACTCTTTGAGCATACTGACTACCAGTGTTTTGAACTCTGCATAATGATAGGTTGGCTATCTCCACCTCGCTTAGTTCTTTTTCTGAGGTTCTGTTCTGTTCCTTCATTTGGGCCATATTTCTTTGCCTCCTGATCTTGGCAGCCTCCCTGTGTCTGTGTGCTTGGTAGCACCACTTTGATTCCATTTTAGTGCACCTTTTAAGTTGTATGGGTTGGAGACTTGTGTATTTGCCAGGGCAGGGCAACCATGACTTCGTGTGCAGGGGAGGGGTCGAAGAGGGGACAATGCCACTGCTGGCTGACTTCTGTGAGCTGCTTGGCCCTTGCCCCATTTCCAGTCATTTCACCCACTTCCTGTGTGCAACTGGTGCCCCTTCAGCTGCTGTCCTGGTTGTGGTTCCCAAGGTGGGTGGGTTTGCTAATGGTCCTGGCTCTCTTGAGAAACTGGCAGTTTCTCTCCCTGCCCCAACCCCCACTAGGTTTAACCAGAAGTTATGTGGCTTTCTTTTCCTGGTGTTGGAGCCCCGGGCTGCACAGTCTGGCCTGGGACTGGGCTCACTCACTCACAAAGTATCTCCCTGATTTTTACCCACCATATGTGAAAGTGGGGCTGCCCATTCTAACAGCTGCTGCCACCTCACAGGCTCTCTGCCTTGTTGCCTCTCTGTCTCTCTGCCCCTGGCTGGGAGCTGCCACACTGAGTTCTCTTAGCCCTGACTCCCCGTCTGTACCCCTCCTACATGTGTGGATGAATATAGTGTTGAATCCTTGGTTGTTGGACTTCCATGCAATTGTGGGTGGTTTTCATTTTTAAGTTAGTTGTGTTCCTTCTTACGGTTGTGCAATAAGGCAAGATGTGTCTACACTGGAAGTCCTAAACGTACTCTAAAATTCTATTTTTAAAAGTTTATCAATCTTTCCTTGAAGGTTTGATGCATTTCTTCCACACAAATATCTGTTATCACACACATATTTTCATACTTATCATTAAGCCAATTTTGGTAATTAATATATTTCTTTAAAAACTAATGTATTGCATCATTAAATGTATTATTACAATATTTCACCTAATATTTCTCCCATTTTTTTTACCACTTCAGTTGCTGTAGCTACATTTTATTTTTCATTTATAATTTTTTTCTTCTCTCTTTTTCTTGATCATGGCTGACTAAAGATTGGATTTTCTTTTCTTCCTAAATTATATATTTTTAATTATGCTATTACACTTGTCCCAATCTTTCCCTTTGTCCTCTTCTACCCAGCAATCCTCACTCCCTCATGTAATCATCATGACGTTATTCATGTTCATTATGGATTATGCATGTAAGTTCTTTGGCTACTTCATTTCCTATACTGTACTTTAAATCTCCATGATTATTCTATAATTTCTTAATTTCCTCAGCTCTTTACTCATTCCCACACACCTCTCTTCCATTTGGCAACCATCAAAATGCTCACTGTATCCACGATTCTGTCTGTTCTTGTTTGCTTAGTTTGTTTTTAGATTCAATTGTTGATAGTATATGTATTCATTGCCATTGTATCTTCATAGTTTTGATCTTTTTCTTAAATAAGTCCCTTTAACATTTCATATAATAATGAGTTGGTGATGATGAACTCCTTTAGCTTTTTTTTGTCTAGAATTTCTTTGTCTGTCCTTTGAATCTAAATGACACCTTTGCTGGGTAGAGTAATCTTAGGTCCCTGCTTTTCATGCCTTTGAATCTTCCTTGCCAATCCCTTCTAGTCTGCAAAGTTTCTTTTGAAACTGATTCTATTAGCTGGAAGTCTTATGGGAACTCCCCTGTAGGTAACTGTTTTTCTCTTGCCACTTTTAAGATTCTTGCTTTATCTTTAACCTTTGGCTTTTTAATTATGATGTGTCTTTGGGCCTTTTAGCATCCATCTTGTTTGGAATTCTCTGTGCTTCCTGGGCTTGCATGTCTATTTCCTTCACCAAATTAGGGAAGTTTTCTTTCATTACTTTTTCAAATAAAATTTCGATTTCTTGCTCTTCCTCCTCTCCTTCTGGGACCCCTATGATGCGAATGTTGGAATACTTGAAGTTGTCCCAGGGCTTTTTACACTATACTCATTATTTTTTGGATTCTTTTATCTTCTTGTTGTTCTGGTTAGCTGATTTTTCTTCCTTATGTTCCAAATCATTGATTTGATTCTTGGCTTCATCCACTCTACTGTTGTTTCCCTGTAAATTGTTCTTAATTTCAGTTAGTGTACCCTTCATTTCTTTTCCTTTTTTTTTCACCCCCCCAGTGCTCCCCACTTCCCTCCCATTTCCACCCCCCTTAGTTTTTGTCCATGTGTCCTTTATACTTGTTCCTATAATCCCCTCCCTTTTCCCCTGAAATTCCCTCCCCTCTCCCCTCTGGATACTGTCATCCCATTTTTTTATTTCAATGTCTTTGGCTATATTTTACCCTTCATTTATGACTGGATCTTTTTTATGCTGTTGAAGTCCTCACTAAGTTCTCTGAGCATCCTTATAACCAGTGTTTTGAACTCTGTATCTGACAGATTGCTTGTCTTCATTTCCTTTAGCTCTTTTTCTGGAGTTTTGATCTGTTCTTTAATTTGAGCCATATTTTGTTGTTTCCTCATTTTGGCAGCTTCCCTGTGTTTGTTTTTATGTATTAGGTAGAGCTGCTGTGACTTACTGTCTGGGAAGCATGGCCTTATGTAGTAGTTATCCTGTAGGGTCCAGTGGCAGAGCCTCCCTTATCACCCAAGCCAGGTACTTAATGTGTGCCATTTGTGTGGGCTGAGTACACCCTCCTCTTGCAGTTGATCCTTGATTGCTATTGGCAGGTCAATGGGAGGGATTTACCCAGGTCAGTCAGCTGCAAGGATTGGCTGTGACCACTTAGCAGCAACCTCTGCCCTCCCCGGAGGGTCAGCTGTGCAGGGGCTCACTCCGCAGAGCATGACTTACTTCAGCAGGGATATGTAGCCTGCTGAGTCTGTGCCTTGAGCATGTTGCTTGTGGAGGTGATTGGTTGGTGGTGCTCCAACATAGTCTGTAGCTGTCCACTGGGTGTGCAGGTTTCCTGGGTGGTACAGGTCAAGGTCAGCCTTCATCTGTGTTTTGTCTGGGGCTACTTGGTATAAGCTATAAAGTGATTTGCAAATGACTGCTACTGTGCTGGGTTTGGAGGTGCCCAAGTATGCTAGGCTTCGAACTGAGCCCAGCTGCTGCTAGTGCCAGGTCTTGGGTTACTTAGCAAGAGGTACAGGGGCCAGGTGCTTGCTGAGGCCAGCTGCTGCTGTTTGAGAGGATTAAGAAAGATCTGAATCATGAGCCAAGACAAGCCATTTATATTGAAAAGCCACTGTTAACAGCTTGAGTAGGCCTGTAAGTGGGTGCGGTGGAACCTCAGGGTGTCACCAGGTAAGGCAAGCAATGTTAGTCGGGTTGATGGAGTCTCAGATATGGCACCAACTTCCAGCTGTATGACTCTGTAGGGGAAGAGCTTAGAAAAGAACAGTGGCCTCTGCCTTCAGTTCTGTCTGGGAGAAAGCTGTACCCCAGCTCTTGCCCTGATGCCAGATACTTAAGGTCCTTCCCATATGCCACTGGTGGCTTTCAATCTGCTGTACCTGTGCTGGAGCTCATAGAAAGTGAGTTTGAGAAAGTTTGTTTATGGGCCCTTTAATGGCAACTGCTTCAGACTCTAGGGGTTTCCTCCACTGACTCAATCCCCACTAATTTTTGCAGCCAGAAGTTTTAGGGACTTATCTTCCTGGCACTGGAATCCTAGGCTGGGAGTCCTCACTCCTGAGATATCCCTCCTGACTTTTATCCACCACTCGTGGGTGTGGGACCAGGTTGTTCTGCATCTCTGCATCTTCACCCCTCCTACCAGTCTGGATGGATGTGGTTTCTTTAATTCTGTACTTATCAGATTTCTATTCAACTAGATTTCTGACAGTTCTGAGTGACGGTTGTGCTATAGTTTAGTTGTAATCTTGATGTGGTTGTGCAAGGAGCCAAGTCATGTTTTCCTATACCTACATCTTGACCAGAAGTCCTAAAAAGATTGGATTTTCTAAACAGTCATCTTATTGTGTTATTGATTCACTCTGTTACATTTTTTTTGTTCCATCAGTTTCTACATCTATCTATTGTGTCTTTTACTACTTACTGCTTGGTTCAAGTGAGAGAAGGGTTCTCTGAAGCAACTACTTGCAACTACTCTGATTTTACTGGTATATATGATACTATGCTGATTTTACCCTATACATATGCCAGGTGGAGAAAAAAATTGGTTTATAGTAGTTAGTGTGTGTAATACAATTTGTTCTTGTATTACTACTTACCAATTATTGTATTATTTTCCACATGAACAACTGTAAACCTACTTTTGCCCCACCTTGTATTTACTCTTCGAGATACACCTTGAAGCCATTCTTACCTATTGTAATAATGTTTCTGGTGTTGAGGCTTCATCTTCAATCCTGACCTATTTAATTCTGTCACAGAAAATTACTCATAATTTTTTAATCCAATTCATCAATCTCCTGTTACAGAATATATGTAATAGTAGTTCTATGATTTGGGACAGAAGAGCAAAGCTGTGTTTAGTTTGTCAACCTGATAAAACATTCTAGGATGTAATGTTCTACAGATATATATTGATTTAGTTATAATTTGCACATTCTTTATCTTCTACATTCTTTACATGAGGTATCATTGTCAGAGAGGTCGGTTACATTCTCTCAACAACTCTCCTGACAACTGTATGTCTTTCTATTTTGTCACATATGCATATTTATAAGTTATGATGAATGTTATCATTTATGTAAGTTATATCTTTATTGAGAGTTTGCCCTTTCCACATAAAATTATCTTGACAATTTGGTCTTGTAATGATGTTTTATATTGAGTGCCTACCTCGGGCACTTTACTTGTTTCTATTATATGTCAGATCATTAATTCTTACATAAATATTTTTTAACACACATCTTCAGTAAGTAATACCAAAGTTAAATTCCTGAAACCTAGAAAGCTGGAACTTATCCTCCAGTACTGTCTTGAATAAAAGAGGTGAGAATGGAACTCCTTGTTTCCAATATTAGAGGAAAACATTTAGTCTTTCACTATTAAATATGATATCAACTAGACTTCTGGCCAAGATGGAGGTATAGGTAGACACACTGTGCCTCCTCACACAACCAAAATAAGGACAACAACAATTTCAAAACAAAAAACAACCAGTATAGACAGAATATTGAACTGTATAGAGGTCTGACAACCAAGGAGTTAAAGTAGACATATTCATCCAGACCAATAGGAGGGGCCGAGTCGGGGATCTGGGACAGAGAGGGCTCATGGCACGGTGGCTGGTGGACCCCAGGAGCACAAGGCAGCAGCTGGTGGACCCAGCAAGGTGGCAAATTGTAGAGGGGTGCAGTGTGTCTGGTCCCACATTTGCGTACAGATAAATCAGGTGAAAATGGGGAGCGAGACAGACCATACAACCCAGGGCCCCAGAGCTGGGAAATAAAGCCTCAAAACCACTGATTGAAAACATCTGTGGGGGGTTGCGGTCCAGGAGAAACTCCAAGCCTCACAGGAGAGTTTGTTGGAGAGACCCACAGGGTCCCAGGACATACAAAAACCCACCCACACAGAAATCAGCACCAGAAGGGCCAATTTTGCTTTCAGGAAGTGGAGGATGTGACTGAAATCTGGCAGAGTGGAGTAAGCACCATTGTTCCCTCTCGGACACCTGCCCCACATACAGCATCACAACCCAGCTACTGCATTGCCCCACATTAGTGAACACGTAAGGCTCCACCCCTCACTATGTAACAGGTGCGCTGAGACAAAAAAAAAAAAGACCCAAATGAAAGAACAGATCAAAGCACCAGAAAAAATACAACTAAGTGACGAAGAGATAGCCAACCTATCAGATGCACAGTTCAAACACTGGTAATCAGGATGCTCACAGGATGCTCACAGGATGGTTGAATTTGGTTACAAATTAGACCAAAAAATGAAGGCTACACTGAGTGAAATAAAGGAAAATGTATAGGGAACCAATAGTGATGGGAAGGAAACTGAACTCAGATCAATGGAGTGGACCAGAAGGAAGAAAGAAACATCCCATCAGAAAAGAATGAAGAGCCCTGGCTGGCGTAGCTCAGTGGATTGAGTGCGGGCCTGTGAACCAGACGATCGCGGTTCGATTCCCAATCAGGGCACATGCCTGGGTTGCAGGCCAGTTCCCAGCAGGGGATGCCTGAGAGGCAACCATACATTGATATTTCTCTCCCTCTCTCCTTCCCTTCCCCTCTAAGTATAAATAAATAAAATCTTTAAAAAGAGAGAAAAGAATGAAGAAACAAGAATTCAAAAAAATGAGGAGATGCTTAGGAAGCTCCAGGACATCTTTAAATGTTCCAACATCCAAATTATAGGGGTACCAGAAGGCAAAGAGGAAGAGCAACAAGTGGAAAATTATTTGAACAAATAATAAAGGAGAATTTCCCCAATCTGGCAAAGGAAATAGACTTCCAGGAAGTCCAGGAAGCTCAGAGAGTCCCAAAGAAGTTGGACCCAAGGAGAAACACACCAAGGCACATCATCATTACATTAGCTAAGATGGCAGGTTAGAAGAGAATCTTGAGTTCCCATCAGACTGTCAGCTGATTTCTCATAAGAAGCCTTACGGGCAAGAATGGGCTGGAAAGAAGTATTTGAAGTCATGAAAGGCAAGGACCAACATCCAAGACTGCTCTATCCAGCAAAGCTATCATTTAGAATGGAGGGGCAGATAAAGTGCTTCTTAGATAAGGTCAAGTTCAAGGAGTTCATCTTCACCAAACCCTTACTATATGGAATGCTAAAGGGACTTATCTAAGAAAAAGAAGATAAAAAACATGTACAGTAAAATGACAGCGAACTCACAATAATTAACAACCACACTTAAAACAAAAACAAACTAAGCAAACAACTAGAACAGGAACAGAACCACAGAAATAGAGATCACATGAAGGGTTAGCAACAGGGCAATTGGAGGAGGAGAGAGGGGGAAAAGGTACAGAGAATAAGTAGCATAGATGGCAGGTAGAAAATAGACAAGGGGGGTAAGAATAGTATGGGAAATGTAGAAGCATATGACACATGGACATGAACCAAATGGGGGGAATGTGGGTGAGAGAGGGTGTACAGGGTGGAGGGGAGTGAAGGGGGAAAATGGGACAACTGTAATAGCATAATCAATGAAATATATTTTTTAAATATGATATCAACTGGAGATTTTTTTGTAGATACCCTTTTTTAGGTTGTGAAATTTCCTTTGTATCCCTACATTGTGGAGAGCTTTTATTATGAATCAGTTTTCTATTTGTTAAATGTTTTCTTTGTGAATAGTTAGATTAGAATATGGGTTTTGTCTTTCATCTTTATTGATATATTGTGTTATATTAATTGATTTTGGGTGTTCATTTTTTATGTGTGTGTCCAGTTGTTTCAGAACTATTTAATAGAATATGCTTTCTCCATTGAATTGTCTTTGTTCTTTGGTAAAGATCAATTGCGTTGGTTTATTTCTGAGTTCTCTACTCTGTTCCATTGACCTATTTGTCTATCCTTTCACCAAATACTAATTTTTTTTATTATAGTGGCTTTTTTAATACTTTAGTTTTTAATGTTTATTAAATGGAATTATTAGTATGTGTAGTTTAAATTATGGAAAAAATTAGTGGTATTATCAAATATATTTGCATTATGCATGGCACATGTCTAATGAGAGCTGAAAATATATGGATTAGGAAGACTATATTTAATAATTTAAATATTTTAGAAAGTCAATTTATTTAGAAAACCAAAATTTTCATTGCATCATTTTGATTATAGTGGCTTTATAATAAGTCTTTAAATTGGATATTGTCAGTCTTTCAACTTTGTTCTTCTTTTTAAACCCTGTATTGGCTACTCTTAGTTTCTTGCCTTTCCATATAAACTTTAGAATCACTTTGTTCATATTCATAAAATAACTTGCAGATATTTTGACTGGGATTGCATTGAATCTATGGATCACATTGAGAAGAACTGATAATACTGAATCTTTCTATTCACAAACATGTAATATCTCTTGATTTGTTTAGATATTCTTTGATTTCTTTATCAGAATTTTGTAGTTTTCCTCATATAGATCTTGTACATATTTATTATTCTTAAATACTTAATTTTGGGGTGTTAATGCAAATAGTGTTGTGTTTTTAATATCACATTCTAATTGTTTATTGTTGATATACAGGGTAGCAATTGACATTTGTTTGTTAGTCTTGTGTCCTGTAACCTTACTGTAGTTACTTATTAGTTCCAGGAGGTTTTTTTGTTGGTTCATTGGTACTTTCTTCATATACAATTATGTCATATGCAAACTAAGACAGTTTTATTCCTTCCTTCTCAGTCTGCTTATCTCTTATTTCCATTTTTTGTCTTATTGCATTAGCAAGGACTTCTAGTACAATGCTGAATAGGAGTGGTAAAAGGGGATCTCTCTCCTTGCTTTGTTCCTGGTCTTAGGAAAGAAAGCATCTATGTATTATGGTAGCTGTAGGTTTTTTGTATATGTTCTCTATCAAGTGAGGAAGTTCCCCTCTATTCCTAGTTTACTGAGAGTTTTTATCATGAATGGTGTTGAATTTTGTCAAATGTTTTTTCTGCATCTGTCAATATGATCATGTGATTTTTTCCTATTTTAGCATATTAATGTATTGGCACCAATTGATCTTTAAATGTTGAACTAGCTTTACATCCTGGAACAGATCTCACTTGGTTATGGTGTATAATTTTTTGTATACATTGTTTGATTTGAATTGATAATATTTTGTTGAGTATCTTTACATCTATTCCATGAGAGATATTGGTCTCTTATGAGACCCATGGGAGATGTTGTTTTTCCTTTTTTTGTAATATCTTTCTGTGGTTTTGGCATTAGGATAATCCTGGCCTCTATTTTCAGGAAAATATTATAGAGAATTGGTGTAAATGTCTTTTTAAACATATGGTAAGTTTATTAGTGAACACATGGGGGCCTAGTGCTTTGCATTTTGAAACAATTTTTTTGTAGTAAATGTAGGCCTAATCATATTATGTACTTCTCCTTGTGTGAGTTTTGGTACATTGTGTTTTTCAAGGAATTGGTTTATTTTATCTAGATTATCAAATTTGTGGGCATATAGTTGTTCATAATATTCCTTTATTGCACTTTCAATGTCCATGGAATCAAAAGTGATGGCCACTTTTTCATTTATCATAAGGGGAATTTGTGTCTCTGTTTTTTCTTGGTTACCTTAGCGAAAGATTTATTGATTTTATCTATCTTTTTAAAGAACCGCTTCTGGTTTTATTTATGTTCTCTATCTACTTCTACTTTTTCTATTTCATTGATCTCCTCTCTCATATTTATTATTTCTTTTTCTTTGCTTACTGTGGATTATATTTGCTTTTCTTGTTTCCTAAGATGAAAGCTTAGATTATTGGTTTTCAAATCTTTCTTCTTTAAAAGACTTTATTTATTTATTTTTTAGAGAGAGGGGAAGGGAGAAAGAGAGGGAGAGAATTGTTGCTTGGTTGCATCTCACATGCTCCCAACTGGAGGCCTCTCTTGCAGCCCAAGCATGTGCCCTGAGCAGGAATCAAACAAGCAATCTTTTGGCTTGCAGGATGGCACTCAACCCACTGAGCCACACCCATCAGGGCAGATCTTTCTTTTTTTCTAATATCTGCATTAATTCTATAAGTTTTTTCTCTAAGCCCTGCTTTTACTGCATCCCACACATTTTTTAAGTTGTGTTTTTTAATTCATTTCATTTAAAGTATTTAAAATTTTTTTCTAGTGACTTCTTTTGGCCCATGTGTTATTTAGAAGTATATTGTGTAATGTTAACTATTTGGGAATTTTCTGGCTATATTTCTGTTATGCACTCTAGTTTAATTCTGTTGTAATATGAGATCATATACTGTATGATTTCAATTTTTTAAAATTTGTTAATGTGTTTTTATGTCCTAGAATATGGTCAATCTTGATGAATTTTCTATGTGAACTTGAGAGAAATGTATAGCTCTAGTTGACTGATGGTGCTGTTCAGTTCAATTGTGTCATTACTAATTTTTTACCTGCTGGATTTTTCAATTACTGAAAAAGTCTTCAAGGGATAGAATTGAAGATTCCAACTATAATGTTGGATTTGCCTTCTTGTGGTTTTTTAATTTTAATTTTAAAATTTTCTTTTTATTGAATTTTTGAGGCGACACTGCTTAATGAAATTATACAGGTTTCAGGTGGACAATTCCACAACACATCATCTGTACACTTATTTTGTTCATCACCCCAAATCAAATCTCCTTCCATCACTTCCATCATCATTTATCCCTCCTATATATTCCTTCCCCATCCCCCTCTCTCAATCCTTGCAGTTTTATAAATTTTTCCCTTGTGTATTTTTATGCTCTGTTTTTGGGACATGCATTTTAAGGATTATGCCTTCTTGGTGCATTGACTCTCTTATCATTGTGTAATGTTTCTTTTTATCTCTGATTATTTTCCATGCTCTGAACTTGGCTCTGTCTGAAATTAATGTAGTTACTCCAGCTTCCTTTCTATTGATGTTAGCATGAAACATCTTTTTCCATCTCTTTACTTTTAATCCATTCGTGTCTTTACATTTAAAGGGGGTTTCTTGTGGGAAAATCCAAGATGGCAGTGGAGTAGGTGGAAATTACACTCATCTTCTCTCTGAATCAAACTGTAATTACAAATAAAATATAGAACAATCAACCTGAATAACCAACTGAAGGCTAGCTAAACATAACTTATATACAAGGATTTTTAGAAGAAGCCACATTGAAACTGGTAGGAAGGTCAGAGATGCAAACAGGGCTGCCAATCTCAGCTGCAAAAGTCCCCCATGAGGAAGATGAGTTCTCAACTCCATGCTGGGCTTCCCAGAACTGGCAAGAGAAGTCCGCATAACATCTGGCTGTGGAAATCAGCAGGGATTCTGTTCACCATGGAGAGACAAGAGTCTGTTAGAAACCCAGGTGCCCTCTTAAAGGGTCAGTGCATGAAATCTCATTTGCAGCTATTTACCATGGGCTCCTGCAGAGGAAAAGCAGCTTGAAGCAGACTAGAGTCATGTGAGGAAAGACTGGATTATATTGCTCAAAAAAGAGCACTGGAGGGACATCCCTCAGGGTCCCTGGACTGAGTCCCTCTCCCACACTATAGAAACATTTTTCTTGAGTGGAGCACTCTCCTTCATACTGCATCAGCCTGGAGTAATGCTATAGCACCACCTTTCTGACTTCCTGTGGCCTCACCCTGCTGAGCTCAGGCCATGTGGAGGAGTCAGATGCCTGGGCTTGTGATGTACAGGTCCAGCCAGACTCAGGGCATGTCAGAGACTGAGTTGTGTGGTTCTTTGGTTAAGACCATTACCCACCCCTCCTGTGAGCTTTACTGGCATTGCCCACAAGAGATCCACTGGCCCCACCCTCTCAACACTCAGCATTCATGCTCTTTCAAGCTAGGGCTATTGAGGAGGTCTGGCCAGAATCAGGGACAAAACTGAGTTGTGTGGTTCTAGGAGAAGGGCCATTTTCCTCTCAAATGCTCAACCAATGCAGAGTCAGGACTTCATATGGCCAAATACTGGGCTGTTAGGGTCTGATAAACTCTGCTGACCTTATGCTGATGACTCTCTGAGACCCTGCCCTACCACAAAGTTCCCCAGGCACTCAGTGATGAATCTGGCCTTGGTGTTTCCAGAGACTTTTGCATAGTGGACTGAGATCTAGCACTGACACCAAGGTTGAATCTGTATCAGTCTGGAGAACACCACTCACCCCTACCTGGTGACTCACTGAAAACCTACCTCAGGGTCACCAGAAGCAGTCAAAAACTGTGACTCACTCTGTAGCATCAAACAGGGTTCCCAGGGGGAAGTCATGGCAGTGTCTGACACTGACCTGCATGGGAGTTCCTCCCAAGAGGACCCAGAACCAACACACTCAGTGGTTGGATTCGGACAACATCAGAGCAGGATTCAGTTGGCTCCACAAATGACACATCCAAAGGGAGATCTTGGCAAGTAACAGATGCTGCTGAGGCAAATTCTGCTTCACGTGGTCAGCCCCTGCTCAGCAGCTTGTATACTGTGGTTAGGGTCAATCCTCACAGTCAGTCAGCTTGAGGGTTGCCCCCACACATGGATGAGCCAACAGCAATCATGAGTCAACTACAACAGGAGGGCTCACATAATCCAAATATGGGATATTCCTGGAGCACCCAGCTCAGGTGATCAGGGAGACTGTGCCACAGCGTCCAACAGAAGACCTATTACTTAAGGCCACCCTAACAAGACTGGGGTGCATAGAAGATCTATGTAATACACAGAAATATACATACAGAGGCAGACAAGATGGGGGGGGAAGAAACATTCCCTAAATGAAAGAACAGGATAAATCTCCAGAAAAGAGAGCTAAAAAAAAAAATGGAGGCAACCAGATAAAGAGTTCGTAACAATGGTTATAAAGATATTCAAGGAACTTAGAGGACTTCCAGCCAAGATGGAGGCATAGGTGGAAATATTGTGCCTCCTCGCACAACCAAATTTAAGGACAATATAGAAACAAAAACACAACTGGAACAGACAGAAAATTGAACTGTACTAAAGTCCAAGAACAACAAACAATCCAGACCGGTAAGAGGGGTGGAGTCAGTGGCCAGCGGAGAGGGGTTGCAACAGGAAAAAGAGGTGGTTGGCAGACCTGGGAGTGCAGGCAATGCAGGGCTAGCGGACCCCGGGCATGGG